>RXON01003247.1:0-40798 GCA_009667805.1 Leptobrachium leishanense
CTAGATTCATCATAATTATTAACACATTACATATTAGTTACATTCCAGGAAAAAAGACAATTATAGAAGCTTACATAGGAATCGTGCGTATAATTCTAAAGCCAAAATAGTGTATAACACACTACCTTACTCTTACAGCTACAAAGCTATCCACGCGAGACCTAATCTGAAAAGACACAATAAGATGGTTAATGCATCATGGGACGATCAAAGGTTACCCTATAAAACAAGAATAAAAAAGGTACAAAGTCTGCCTCTCGATCCAGGCCATGGGGCGCAAGGGTATTTAAGTGGTATATCCAGTACAGTTCTTTCTTCTGAAGTAATTTTTTCTCTATCCTCACTGCTTGATAATTTTGGTACTTCGTCAATCACTTGAAGACGTAGCCGAGAGATGTCATGTCCGCTCTCCACAAAAAGCTGTGGGACTGCTAGTTCGATTTTCTTTTTTTTTTGGTTCTAATACATTATTAAACATAAATCAGTTAAGAGTAAAAATGTAAGAGTAAGGTAGTGTATAACACACTATTTTGTTTAACCCCTTCCCGACCGCTGACGTACTATGTACGTCCTGCCCACGGGTTTCCCTCCCGCCGATACTAACCTCCCACGCTGGCTCCCCGGAGTTCTGGCAGGGAAGAAGCCCGCCCCTGTTTTAGACGGGTGCGATGACGTCACCATGCTGTGTGGTGACGTCATCTGCGCCTGCACTGAAATCAAGGAAGGGGAGCCCTCTATCTCCCCAACCATTCACCCTACAGTGATGCTTTTTGCACTGTTGGAAAGGTGAGAGCCTCCCCTTTTCAGTGGTGTATAAAGTTAACCGTTTTGCTGCCGGTGTTCTGCCATAATGGCGAACCGCAACTCCCGGTGCACCTACGTCACTAAAAATGATCAAAAACAGCTGTGTTCAGCATCCGGAGGTACAACTCTAGAAACGGCCCGTCCCTTTAGAAACGCCCCGTGCCAGCACCTCTAACGAATTAACCATCTCAGCGTCTACCCCAACAAACCCCCCCGCCCGCTCCAGTTAATCAGCCGCCCTGTCTCAGCACTTCTCCCCCGCACCGAGCATCACTGACTTCGGGGAGGGATTGCTCTATTCTCCCCTGGGAGAACCTTCCATTGCAGGAGACCCAGGGGTCCTTTGGGGAGAATAGAGCAATCCCTCGCCGGAGTCAGTGATGCTCGGTGAGGGGAGAAGTCCTGAGACAGGGCGGCTGATTAACTTGAGCGGGCGGGGGGGGGGTTTGTTGGGGAGAGACTGAGATGGTTAATTCGTTAGAGGTGCTGGCACAGGGCATTTCTAAAGGGACGGGGCGTTTCTAGAGTTGTACCTCCAGATGTTGCACACAGCTGTTTTGATCATTTTTAGTGACGTAGGTGCACCGGAAGTCATGCGGTTCGCCATTATGGCAAGTTCGCCATTATGGCAGAACACCGGATCGCAATTTAAATCTGGAGGTGGCTGACATCTTGGATGTCAGCCAAGCCTCCGGGTCACCTCCCACCCACTGACATCCCCACCATATGTGTGAGTATGTCAGTGTGCCAGTTAACCCCCTAGCTGCAAAGTGGAGATAGGGGGATCCTTTTGGATCCCCTTATCTCCCCATCCGTGGCAGCTAGAGGGTCATCATTGGAAAGGCCTGATCACGGCCTTTCCAATGATACCAAACATGACTAGGTTTGGTGTAAAAAAAAAAAGTTAAAAAATAATAAAAAAATAAAACAAATTGGGGTTTTCTTTATAAAAAAAAAATTGTCGGGGGGGGGGGGGTTTAATTAAATAATACCTAGGCTGTCATCTAAAAATAATGCGCATAAAACGGTCAGAGTGAGCTCAGCGCACATAGGTGAACTGGCTCAGCAGTTAAGGGGTTAAAAATGAAAAACATGTAAAAATTGGGTATTTCTATTCTTGGGACAAAATTTTGAAACTATTTAGCTGGGGTCTTTTTGGCGGTTGTAGATTTTGGGGATTGAATTACAAAAAAGTGTGTTTTTACCATTTTTTTATATTTTGTTTTATAGTAAATTATAGGATATGATGGAAATAATGGTATTTTTTAGAAAGTCCATTTAATGGCGGAAAAAACTGTATAATATGTGTGGGTTGCATAAACGAGTAAGAGGAAAATTTGACCTAAACACGAACAGCGCAGAAACGTAAAAACAGCAGCGGTCACTAAAGGACGGGTTTGTCTAAAAACACCAGGTCACTAAGGGGTTAATATATGCAAATTTTCACTAATTGCCAATTGATTATTTAAATGAGGTTTTATACATTTGTTATTTGGACTTGACAAAGACCAGTTCTAGTCGAAACGTCGTCCTTCTTGGTGTTGGAATAAATCCATTTTGGTTTGATACGTGAGTTTTTGGAGTTTCTTATGCTGTTCTGAAGTTAAAGTTGCAGAGCAAGGGCTCCTATCCTTTTGCCCACTGTTGTGAGCAGTGCCTGGGCTCAATTGTTTGCAAGAATTAAATCAGTGGAAAAAAATTCCCACATTCAGAGCATTTAAATGTTTTTTCTCCTCTGTGAATCTGATTATGTGCTGCAAGATGTGAGGCTCGAGAGAAACATTTCCCACATTCAGTTAATTTAAATATTTTTTCTGCTGTGAATCAATATATGTCTTGTGAGATGTGAGGCACGGTTAAAATATTTCCCACATTCAGGGCATTTATATGGCGTTTCTCCTGAGTGAATCCTTTTATGTGTTGCAAGTTGTGAAGCATGTAAAAAACAATTCTCACATTCAGGACATTTAAATGTTTTTTCTCCTGTGTGAATCCTTTTATGTGTTGCAAAAGATGAGGCCCGAGAGAAACCTTTTCCACATTCAGGGCATTTAAATGGTTTTTCTCCTGTGTGAATCTTTTTATGTCTTGCAAGAGTTGAGGGAGCACTAAAACATTTCCCACACTCAAGGCAATTAAGTGGTTTTTCTCCAGTGTGAACCCTATAATGTATTGCAAAAGATGCAGCCTGAGAGAAACCTTTTCCACATTCGGTGCATTTAAATGGTTTTTCTCCTGTGTGAATCCTTTCATGTGTTGCAAGTTGTGAAGGATGGGCAAAACATTTCCCACATTCAGGACATTTAAAGGGTTTTTCCTCCTGTGTGAATAGTTGTATGTCTTACAAGATCGGAGTGATTGGCAAAACATTTTCCGCAATCAGAGCATTTATATGGTTTTTCTCCTGTGTGAATCCTTTTATGTGTTGCAAGATATGAGGCACCAGAAACACATTTCCCACATTCAGGACCTTTAAATGTTTTTTTTTTTCGTGTGTGAATCATTTTGTGTGTTTCAAGATGAGAGGCCCGAGAGAAACATTTCCCACAGACTGGGCATTTAAATGAATTTTCTTTTCTGTGAATCTTCTGATGCTGTTTCACATTAATACGGTTTACAGAATCTTTCCCAAATTCAGGGCATGAGAATGGTTGTCCTTCGATGAGAACATGTTGGTGTTTAAGGTCTGACTCCGCAGAGGAATTCTCTCCAGAAAACAGAATAGAAAATGCTTCTTCTCTGCAATTAGTTTCAGGTATCACAAGGTCAGACTCAGAATATGAGACTTTCCCCATTTCAGAAGAAGGCGCTGAATGTCCTTTATAAACTGAATTCTGAGTAAGGGGATCTGTATAATATATCCTGTGATCTGGCTTTCTGGATTCTATTAAGGACTCGTTATGGTTTATTTCCACTGGGTTTGGATTGGATTTTACATATTCTCCATTATTATCAGCTGAGCATTCAGTCTGTGTATGTTCTGGGGGTTCATACATGTCGGTGCCTGTGAGATTTCCTTCTCCATATGTGGGGGATTCCTCCTTAATGTCAGTAGATGGATATTCAGTCTGTGTATGTTCTGGGGGTTCATACATGTCGGTGCCTGTGAGATTTCCTTCTCCATATGTGGGGGATTCCTCCTTAATGTCAGTAGATGGATATTCAGTCTGTGTATGTTCTGGGAGGGGAGAAATGTCAGGATGTGAGATATCTCCTTCTCCGTGTGACTCGGATTCTGCCCCTGTATAAGTAGAGGTATATTGTGTCTGTGTATGTTCTGGGGGTTCATACATGTCGCTGTCTGTGAGATTTCCTTCTCCATATGTGGGGGATTCCTCCTTAATAACGATACGTAGATATTCAGTCTGTGTATGTTCTGGGGGTTCATACATGTCGCTGTCTGTGAGATTTCCTTCTCCATATGTGGGGGATTCCTCCTTAAAAACAATACGTAGATATTCACTTGGTGTATGTTCTGGGAGTTCATACATGTCGGTGTCTGTGAGATTTCCTTCTCCATATGTGGGTGATTCCTCCTTAATGTCAGTGGATGGATATTCAGTCTGTGTATGTTCTGGGGGTTCATACATGTCGCTGTCTGTGAGATTTCCTTCTTCATATGTGGGTGATTCCTCCTTAATGTCAGTAGATGGATATTCAGTCTGTGTATGTTCTGGGAGAAGAGAAATGTCAGGATGGGAGATATCTCCTTCTCCATGTGACTCAGATTCTGCCCCTGTATAAGTAGAGGTATATTGTGTCTGTGCATGTTCTGGGGGTTCATACCTGTCGCTGTCTGTGAGATTTCCTTCGTCACATGAGGTTGGTTCCTCCTTAATATCAAGGGGTGAATATTCTGGGGGTTCTGGGATTGGATAAATCTCTTTCTCTGGGACGTGTCTTTCTTCAGACGCCAGAGATTCTCGCTCTGTGGATGTTGCAGATTCAGCTCGTCCTTTTCTCGTCTTGTTCAGATCCTTTTCCACATTATTGCTTAGAATTTCACTTCCATTTTCACATCCAATATCCCATAAAGAAACCGGAGCGTGAAATTCACCCGATACAGATTGATCTATTGGAGGAAAATCACATTAACACGTGAGACGTTCATTCAGGAACACGTCTATTACACGGCACAGCCAACATTTCAGGGGATTATTGGGACACGTTGCTCTGGGATTGGACACAAACATTATGAGAATTAAAGCATCTCTTACCCAGTGTAATAACAGGCTGGGGATCCTCCATCACGACGTCCTCATAGATCTGGCTCAGCGGATCCCTGGCTGTGTGTGGATTCATTATCACAGGTTACCTGGACGCCCGGATCTTGTGGAGGAACGATTAGAGGAAGCGCAATGGGTCTGAAACTACAGGGGAATATTCTGCTCACTTTTTATCCATATCTCCCCTCTCACTTTGTGACTTACAAAACATAATGACAATAAATAAATAAACCCCCCCCCTTCCATCAAAGCTTACAATCGAAGACCCCATAGATGTCCCTGGCTCTTCGTTTTGCATCTGGTCAGGGATAGGGTGACACTGGATGTGTCGTCCTACGAGTGACTGGTCGTCAGACTATGAACCAGATGATGTGATTACATACGACGATTTTAACCCCTGCATGATCAGGGCTCAGAGCTACAGACACTGGAATAAACCATGTTTTATCTGCCCTGACTAATCATTTCATATGTCAGGAGCGAGAGTGGAGGAGATGACGCGGCGTGTAATTATACACTGATCATATAAAGGGGAAGCAACGACAGAAAGATCAGCATCTCCATCCTATACACTCACAAGGGCTCTGCTGTTTCCAATGACACAGAATATACGAATAATAGACAGCATTTCATGCAATAACCAGCATGAGGGACATGGCGCCCGCACATACCTGAGCCTCCTCTCCCAGGACACCAGCCCTGTCTGTACTACTCCTGTGTGTGTCCTCTCCAGTCACATGGGGGTGTGAGCAGCTTCATGGAGCCCGTAGTAAGGGGTCAGACCCGACACAACACTGGCACCTCCTCAGCTTCTTACACACCGTTTCCAGCAGCAACACAGCGGGGAGGGGCGCGCTCTGATGACATCACAGCTCATGTGACTGGCTGCAGGGCTCACGTGGTGCTGGGGGAGGGGAATGACGGACACTGAGCTGTGAGGTGGGTGGATCCTGCACTGAGGGGAGAGGATAATCTGCTGCAGAGTTCAAAACACACAAAATAATCTCCGGCAAATCGTCGTATGAAGTCACATGATCTGGGTTCATAGTCTGACAACCAGTCACTGGTATGACGACACATCCAGTGTCACCCCATCCCTGACCAGATGCAAAGCTAAGAGCCAGGGACATCTATGGGGTCTATGATTGTAAGGTTAGAGAGAAGGGGGGGGGGGTTAAAGGTGGATTTTTACAATGTGAGAGAGGGGAGATGAGGATAAAAAGTGAGCAGAATGTTCCTCTGTAATTTCAGACACATTGTGCTTCCTCTAATCGTTGCTCCACAAGATCCGGGCGTCCAGGTAACCTGTGATAATGAATCCAGACACAGCCAGGGATCCGCTGAGCCAGAGAATCCTGGATCTAACTCTGGAGATGATCTTGCTGCTGACTGGAGAGGTAAGAGATTCCATGAGATTGCCATATTCCTGCTGATATTAAATCCCCCTGGAGCTGTGTGACCCAGGAGACATTTCAGAGGCAGATCAGTAGTAGATTCATGTTAATGCCTGTCATGTGTAAATAAAGGTTCCAGCTCACCATACTGAGATAGCAATCCTTGGGAGTTAATATTAATCTAGGGATCTGTCATTTCGATGTTCATTCATTTTGTGTTTTAAAATAAACTTGCTGTCCTTGAGTGCTCTTGAGACCCTATTTTAGTCCACGTGTTTAAAAGAAGTCAGTTTGTCAGCAAAACTAAATAAAAATGCTGACCGTCAAGAATAGAAATAGTGTCCAAAATGAGAATGAAGAGGAAAGCTGACATCATGTGTAAAGTTAGGTCCTAACTCAGACATATGATAACTGCCACGTGACTATCTGGGTATGTGGGGAGGGGAATTGTATTGTATAAAAAGAATCCATGTACATGTTCTTGTCACTCATGATTTTGAACAGTTACAATCTGTTTCGTGAGTCCGGCAGGTGCCAGCCGAATAAACTCCATTTTCCTTGAAACAAAGGCCTCCGTCTGCTTACTTGGTTGATCCATCACCCACAAGTTCCCGGCTGAATTTGCTGTTACATTTCTGAGGCCTCGTCCGGGATTTATTTTGGGCTTTGGGTCCCATGGAAGTTTGAACGGCAGTATTAACTGCATTTTCGGTGGAATCCGGCAGGTGTCAGCTCCAGGCATGATTGATTCTCTAAAGGCGCCAAGCGAGATATTCTTGCTCTATGGACCATCAACCTGCTGGGGGCATGCTCCTGACCGAGAATCCACGAAAAGGAACAGGCCGAGGAAACTGGTGACGCTGCAGCGGAAAGGGGGTAACTAAACAAATTGAATTTTTGTGTGTTGAATAATGACAGCAGCTAGCTTCAATTAGTG
This sequence comes from Leptobrachium leishanense, assembly GCA_009667805.1. NCBI lineage: Eukaryota > Metazoa > Chordata > Amphibia > Anura > Megophryidae > Leptobrachium > Leptobrachium leishanense. The sequence continues at coordinate 7,362 of RXON01003247.1, forward strand.
TATAAAATTGTAGAATTGTCCGCGCTGTGGAGGGAGAGAGTCCAGATTTCTGTATCTGTGTGTGATACAGGCCAGATTTCTGTATCTGTGTGTGATACAGGGGCTGGGGATAGACTGCCCTCCAGCGAGGAATAGAGAGGTCTGTAGAGCCTCAAGAGCCTGTGATGCTCTAAAGCCAGTCCGGATTAACTAAGGAAAGTTAATCCCTGACAAAGGGATTGATCACCCCTTAAAGTGCTATAAACCCCTGCAGTAGGGTAAATACTGATGGTGAAGTAAATACTGATGTTACAGTAGGTACTTGTATTAAGTAAATACTGATGTTACAGTAGGTACTTGTATTTAATGATTGAGAGCTAGCTGTCTGCAACAAAAGAACTGTTTTTTTCTAAATATAGTGTCTGTATTTTATGTGTATTATATCTAATGTTGAGTATGCAGGAGAGTGGACTTGTTCCCCCTGAGAAGAAGTTACCTGCAAGAATAGAACTTTGTGGTAGATGTATCTGATACAGTACGTGTTGTGATTGCTGAGTGATTGCGTGATTGTAAGTGATTGAGTGCCTACTCGCCTTGCGAGAACTGTTGCGTGAAGTATCAGACAAATGATTAAAGTGAAAGAAAAAAAAAAAAAAGAAGCTTCAAAAAAAAAATAGCTATGGGTAATGGGTCCAGCGACTGGAGGAGAGGGGCATGATATCAAAGAACCAAATAATGTTAAAATGTATTCTGCTGTGCAACATGCTATGTCATCACGATTAGTAGATAGAGGGAATCCCCACAAGACAGCCCTGGCTCCCCAGTTTGAGAAACCCACTATCAGAAGAAACCGTGGGTAATAATCTAAACCCGAGAAAGTGAAGAATGGGCAAACACCCTTAGAATATATGATGCACAATTTTGAAGCGCTGTATGAGACATCATTATGGTATGGAATTGAGTAAAGAAAAATTAAAACTGTTGTATACAATAATCTGGCCGGTGTTAGTCCCTGAATAGCCAGAACAGGATCTATAGACCCGGAGATAATACAGAAAATGTACTCCCGGGGCACCAGGAGATATGGCCACCCAGATCAGTATCCATATATAGATTATGATAATCAAATCCCCTTACGAGGAAAAAGTCCTATTATTAAAACAATTAATTTTATTAATACAATTAAAAATGAAAAACAGTTGTCAAACTTTGACCACGATTATTTAATCAATTCTGTTTAGATTAAACGTTTAGACCCACATAATTGAAAGTGATATCATGTGACAACAAAATAGATAAAGATTAGCAAAATTATTGTTATGAATCAAGTGACTGGTGCGTCCACCAGTAACACTGATAGTGCGTATTGGGTTTAATGTATATATAGCATATATAACATCAGGTATTAGATAATGATTTGGCACAAAAATACTTCTGACAATATGCTAATTAGACTCGATGATTATAATTGGCCTACATGAAACCAAATAACGAAGTTCTCACAAGAATAGTGGATGTGTAAGTCCCACTGAAGGGATGAAGGCTAAATTAGCATGAATAATATGGTCACCAATATTGAATTATCAAAGTGGGATAGAAGAGAGTGGTACAAACCATTTGATAATGAGTTATGTCAAGAATAGCGTTTTAAATATATGCACACAGTGAACGCAATTGATGGCCACTATACATAAATAATTAATTGATTAGTATTAACACCAGATTGACCTTGAAGTTGCTTGTAAACAGTAAATGAAAATGCTGAAATAACCTTGGTGTGGCCACACCTTAAGTACTAGCTGTAAGCATTCGTTTACACGAGGGGTTCTGTTCATTAACCCTCAATAAGAAAATGGTCAAGTAAAAAATTGAATAATACTTATACTTGTTACACAGGTGATCACCGCTACTGCATATGGTGGTGCACTAAATTACAATTGAAACTGTGCAGCACCTTAAGTATTAGCTGTAAGTATCCATATATAGATATTTGGAGGTACTGTGTGAGAGAAAATAAAAATAAAAAAACATTTTGTTTATGTTAACAGGGCAAAGAAAGAATGGTATGCCCTTAAATAAATATAAACATGAGTGTGGGAATAATTAGACATAGATAAATTACAAGCCCTGTGTGTGGACTGTGTGATGATCTGCAGGAGTCACTGAGCCCCCACTTCCCCCCAGGCCAGAAGGAAAGGAGATGATCAATGGATCAGATGGTGATCTAGAAGGTTATATGGTAGAATGAACAGGGAACTACATGTCCCATAGCTGCCAAACGAGAAAAGAAACTAATCGAGTGTATATATGTTGTTTATTTTTGATCTATCTTTGTAATAAGGGTTGGATGTTAATCTAGAGTGTGTGATGGCTGAGAGTAATGAGATTCTCTGCATTTGTTTCTCCCCCTTTTCTTAAAATAGAGGGAAGGGAGGGAGTCAGCTCCTTCGATGAACAAAGGAATTAATGATTTATGTGTCTGTGCAGCGAATTTAGAATGAATGTAGTCTGTTGATTGCGAGATGTAGGTTTATATTTTGTGTTGATATATTAGGTTAGGTCTGTCTTGTTTAAAAGGAAACAAAGTAGCAAAACAAGAGGACATAGTCTTAGATTAGAGGGGCAAAGGTTTAAAAGTAACATCAGGAAGCATTATTTTACTGAGAGGGTGGTGGATACATGGAACAGCCTTCCAGTAGAAGTGGTAGAGGCCAAAACAGTAATTGAATTTAAGCAGGCATGGGATAGGCATAAGGCTATCCTAAACAAAAGATAAATCCAGGTAAAGTATCCATGTAATTGGGCGACTAGATGGGCCGAAAGGTTCTTATCTGCCGACATTTTTCTATGTTTCTATGTTTCTAAATCAAAATAGTTTCATATAATCTAGGCTATATGTGAGAAAGATATACATTGTGTCCGGATGTTTCAGGCAATGAGGCGCAATGTGTTAGTATTATTGCAGGAAATGAATGCATATATGTGCTGTGTCTGTGTTTAGGGCACAATGTATATGTGCTGCCCAGTCTGTATAAATGCTATATATGTGTATAGTGGGTTTATATGCTCTTTCGTTTTGTATGCATTACGAAGAAAATGATCTATGTATGTAATCCCTGTTGTGTGTATTGGGATATGGTGTACAGTGTCTATGTGGTTTCGGGTGTGCCCCTACAGAGATCATTGATTAAAAGGGCTAAAATAGGAAGAGACTGCTGATTCTAAAAAAGTTTGAAACCCAAACCCCCCCCCCTTCCCTTATACACTGAAGGAGAAAAAAGGTGGGAGGGGATGGGCTATTAGTGACATCTGCGAAAGGCAAGAGATATAGAGAAAAATACTGCAGACGGTAGATCAGTTTTTGGAGAAATTGTAAACTAAATAGAAAAGACAAGTAAAATGTGGAATACACAAAGAAGTTGATGATGAGAAAAGAGAAACGTGTTATAAAGTGTGTATTTACCACATCCCACAAAAAAAAAAAAAAGCTTGACAACACATCCAAGCCCACCTTGAACATCTGTTTAAAAAACACGATTTTCCTAAAGTTTTGTGTGTTTTTATGGAATACTTCGCTACGGCCAGTGCAGAAAGAGAATACTCAAGAGTACCGACCTGTCCAGGATTTAAGAGCAGTTAATTCTGCCACAGTGACTTTATATGGATTTGACCCAATTGAGTGTAATCTCCTAGCTCTGATACCCGGCAACACAGAATTCTACATTTGATTTAAAAGATGCGGTTTTTTTTTGTATCCGCTTGGCTCCAGCGAATCAGCCATGGCTTGCCTTTCAGTGGGAAAACGCCCAGAATGGCTCCAAACATCAAATGATATGCCTCCCTCAAGGTTTGCTATCCTCGGGAGAGCACTGAACAAAGACTTATTTGCCTATCACTCTCAGCCAGACAAAGATACCCTATGACAATATGTTGATGATCTCATGCTTGCTCCACCAACTCAAGAAGATTGTTTCAATGTCACAGAAGAACTGTTAAGTATCTTATGCAAGGCAAGCTACAAAATCTCAAGACGCAAGGCACAGATTTGCAGACACAGTGTCAAGTATCCAGGCTTCCATCTTACAGGAACTGAGCGTGCAATCCAGAACGCATATAATCAGTCTGCCGTGTCCCTCAAGCCACAGACTCATTGCTAAATAAGAGAATCACTGAGCCTCTGTACCAAGTCACCAAAGGTGCAGAGCCTGACCCTATTATATGGAGTGAAGAACAAAACTAAGGTTGTCACCCAGTTAAAGACTTTGTTGCTTGAAGCCACTGACCTCCTGGTTGCTGAAGCTGACAAGCTTACACTAGGCTAAGAACTCTTTGTGAAAATCCCTCATGCAGTCCAGACTCTTCTAGACTATAAAGGCAATTACTGGTTCAGCAATGCAAGAATGACCAAGTACCAAGCTATGCTGTGTGAAAACTCAAGAGTCCATTTGGAACTAATCTCCACCCTGAATCCTGCTACATTGCTTCCAGATGCTCCAAAAGATCAGGAACATGAATGCCTTCAAGTAATGGATGAAGTATACAGCAGCAGACCTGACCTCAAAGACGTACCCCTAGACAAATACGACATGCAACTGTTCACTGATGGAAGCAGTTTTGTAGAAAATGGAAAGAGATTTGCTGGGTACGCAGTAGTCACTCTTGATGAAACAATTGAAGCTAAACCACTGCCCAATGGCACTTCTGCTCAACTGGCTGAAATTATTGCCCTTACCAGAGGTCTAGAACTATCTGAAAACAAAAGGGTGAACATATACACCGATTCCAAGTATGCCTTCATGACAATTCAGGCTCACGAAGCACTCTACAAAGAACGAGGCCTCCTAACATCTGCGGGCAAACAAGTGAAATATGCCCTTGAAATATTGAATCTACTGAATGCAGTATGGAAACCATCCGCAGTTGGTGTTATTCATTGCCGTGGCCACCAAAAAGGCAAGGAAGAAGTTCCCAGAGGAAACCGGAAAGCAGATCTGGCGGCAAAGGAAGCAGCCAGACAAACACAAGCCCTTGAGCGCGGCTGTGATTGAAAAGAAACCAAGGCTAAGAGTACTCGACAGCAGCAGGTGCAGCAGCAGGAGAAAACTCACTTGAAACTAAACTGGAGAGGATACCCAGTTCAAGATAAAGATCCCCTGGAAAGTGTTCGGGAAGGAAACCCCAATCGCTAGAGAAGATACCCGCTAAATGCTGAAAATCACTTGAAAAGCTTCCGGAATGGAAATCCGGAACACCGAAATGAAACTTCGGTTCCCCAGAGAGGACTGGTTCAAGATGACTCACCTGTCAAGATTCCGGTATGTAAACCCGAATCCCCACGAATGAAAGTCGAAACTCTGCTCTGTCTGAAAGCTGTTTTCCAAGATCAACCAAATGTTGACTTCTATATGAATAAAAGAAGATTTGCACCTCATGGAGAATTTATTGAAGATGTTCCTTGCCACTGGTACGGTGAATAGGAACTTCTAGAGAAGCACCACAGCTATATCCAATGGTTGTTTCCTCTACGTGAACAAGGCCGAAATGAACATGCAAAGCCACTGACTATTTCTGAAATTGAAATTATGAAGAACACCGCTGAAATCCAACATAGGCTACGGAGAGCCTATAAACTGATGCTGAATTTCTTCGGCGTAAAATTAGTGGGGAAGAGGAGATCGAAGTGATACGAGACTCAAATTTTTTTAACACGCTTCTCCAATTTGAATACCAACACCCATAATAACCTGAGAATTACCCGAATTGTGATTGGAAAGAAATACTGGTTGAAGATCAGCTGCAAAATATGAACGAAAGTGCCCTGAAGTATTTCTTGCCGGCAGTAAAGAATGATCATGAAGAGATGCACTGTCTGAATATGTTTTGAAGCACAGAAATATCAAAACAACCCAAGGCAAGGGATAGTAAGACCACCAGGAGTATTATCGGTTGAATTATCTCCAATGTCCTCCTATAAAATTGACTTTACTGTTCTCCCTCCATGCAAAGGATATAAATATCTACTGGTGCTAGTATGCACATTAACGGGATGGGTTGAGGCCTACCCAACTCGAACAGAAAAGACTGCTGAAGTAGTGGAATGCTTGATGAGAGAAATTATTCCAAGGTATGGACTGCCTCTTGAAATCAGATCAGACAATGGTCCAGCCTTCGTACAAAGTTGTTTACAGCAACTCGCCCGCCTGCTGAGAATTTTGTGGAAGCTACATACCGCATACAGATCTCAAAGCTCTGGAAAAGTGGAAAGAATGAATAGAACTCTAAAGACATTGATGGCTAAAATATACCAAGAAACGTCATTGAAATGGTTGGATGTGTTGCCAATCGTACTGCTGCATGTCCGAAGCAATCCTACCTTACTCCTAAAATTGAGTCCATACAAGATAATGTGCGGATATCCTATCCCTTTGATAACTGGGTTGAGGAGGGATCCCCGTGTATTAGGAGAAACTGACCTACGCTAGTAATTGATCAGGTTAGATCAGACGATGCAGAGTATATACAAATAGGAGAGCGAGCATATACCCTATTTTCTGTTCCCACCCCTACACAAGTACTGTGCAGGAGACTCAGTATGGATTAACCAATGGAAGATAGGAGCTAAAGGGAGGGTTTTTTTATGTTGTCTTGTTATCCACTCCTACTGCAGTGAAAGTGGCCGAGGTGGTGCCGTGGATACATCACTCCTGACTGAAACCCGCAGCAGAGGTTACGGACAAGGCATGGAAAGTGATAGCCAGTGAATCCGATCCGCTGAAGCTACGTTTCCACCGTATCTAAGCAGCTGCACAGACCGGAGAGGAGGGAGATCCAAGTCTAGATGACCACCGGCTCTCCAAAACTCCAGTCTTTGTACTTGCTATTGAAAGACCGTTAAGTTCACCGCCTAACCAACCAATGGAAGCTCCAGAGATACCCCAGGAGGCCCATGAGCCTCTGCTTCCAGATACCCTTTTTACCAGACTACAGAGACCGTTTGAGCAGTACCAAAGGATCCTGATATGTATTGGGATTATTGTTTTCTTTTTGACTTTATTGACAATTGTTGCTGGACTATTTTTCCAATCCAGCTCCCTAAGGGAGTGAGGTCAGCCCCTATTGGGTTGACACCAGAACATGACATAACTATCCCATCGGTACAGGACCGACGGAAACAGGAATTGACAAGGCCAGAAGATAATTTGTTTATTAAATTTACGTATACGTATGCAAAGAAGTCAGGATATGAATCCTGTTGGGTGTGTAATAAATTGAACCAAGGGTCATCAGTTATTCCCACCTTAGCTGTACCTAGTGGCCCCTAGTGTACTTAAACTGACTAAGAGTCTAGATATGCCAAAGACAAACCACACTATTCGCATTACTCATGTGGCCTATTTCTCTCTCTGGTGTTTTAAACTAGAGAAGATCCAGGTTCCACATAGTTCAATGTGTAAAGGATCTTTGTTTAACGCAACACTAGATATATCTGACCCAGAAGCACTAAGAGATAGTCTTCAAGTAATGGTGAATACGATTGATAATTACAAACAGACTAATGATAAAAGTACGGAGGCACTTGCATACACCCACAAGTCACTATCCTTAATTTTCTCCCACCTTGGTTCAGAACCATTTTTATCTGATGCCAGGGGATGGCATACATATTTGTTGTGGAACTCTATGCCACCTTTGGATTAATACTGAAATAAAAACTTAGTGTTATTTGGCCTGGGTGGTTCCCCTGCAGCGTATCCAAGGGGACACCATAGACCTAGGAATACCACATCCGATATTTTCTAAAATTTACTAAACGAGTATTGTTTCCCAAGGGTGGTATGATTTGGTTTTGGTTTCTTTTTTCCTTCCACAGGATGGAGCATCGAAATGATGAAAAGATTTAATAAATATGTTGTTTCGATGGATGAAAATGTAAACATTACCAGCACTGATGTTTTCTAGTTTATAAATTAACTATTTGTATATGGCCCATCTGCCATAAAGCCCTCGGACCAAAGAAACAACCCCTTAATCAAAGTCCTGATAAAAGTTCCCTTAAGCTTAAATCCCCGGAAGAATACAAAGCTTTAATGATATTTAGTTAGTTGGCTGAGAGAGATCATTGAAGACTCTCTGCCAAGAGGAGGGAATGAGATAGCAATCCTTGGGAGTTAATATTAATCTAGGGATCTGTCATTTCGATGTTCATTCATTTTGTGTTTTAAAATAAACTTGCTGTCCTTGAGTGCTCTTGAGACCCTATTTTAGTCCGCGTGTTTAAAAGAAGTCAGTTTGTCAGCAAAACTAAATAAAAATGCTGACCGTCAAGAATAGAAATAGTGTCCAAAATGAGAATGAAGAGGAAAGCTGACATCATGTGTAAAGTTAGGTCCTAACTCAGACATATGGTAACTGCCACGTGACTATCTGGGTATGTGGGGAGGGGAATTGTATTGTATAAAAAGAATCCATGTACATGTTCTTGTCACTCATGATTTTGAACAGTTACAATCTGTTTCGTGAGTCCGGCAGGTGCCAGCCGAATAAACTCCATTTTCCTTGAAACAAAGGCCTCCGTCTGCTTACTTGGTTGATCCATCACCCACAAGTTCCCGGCTGAATTTGCTGTTACATTTCAGCACACTATGGAGATAACACAAAAGCATGGGGGACCCAGGGGGCGACATGTTTATACCTCTCTATATTGGGGTCACTCTCAATGTTTAGGATCATATGGTGGCGAAGGTCCATGAGATGGTCAGTGACAGCAGCCGTCACCAAATATCAGAAGGACACGGCAGGAGCCAAAGCTTCAATACGGAGCCTCCACCTCACTCAGGAATCCATGAGCAAAACCATGAGAAGATCCTGGAGCTGAGCAACAAGATCATCCGTCTGCTGACTGGAGAGGTGAGGCTGCTGGGAATGGGACATTATACGCTAACACCAAGGCGTGTGTCTGGATGGTGACTGTGTCATTGTGTGTGTCAGGTTCCTATACGCTGTGAGGATGTCACTGTCTATCTCTCCATGGAGGAGTGGGAGTATGTGGAGCGACACATGGAGCTCTATGAGGACGTCATGATGGAGGATCACCAGCCTGTTATTACACTGGGTAAGAGATGCTTTAATTCTCATAATGTTTGTGTCCAATCCCAGAGCAACGTGTCCCAATAATCCCCTGAAATGTTGACTGTGCCGTGTAATAGAAACATAGAAAAATGTCGGCAGATAAGAACCTTTCGGCCCATCTAGTCTGCCCAATTACATGGATTTATCTTTTGTAATAGACGTGTTCCTGAATGAACGTCTCACGTGTTAATGTGATTTTCCCTCCAATAGATCAATCTGTATCGGGTGAATTTCACGCTCCGGTTTCTTTATGGGATATTGGATGTGAAAATGGAAGTGAAATTCTAAGCAATAATGTGGAGGTATAGGGGCGCCGCACAACAATATCCATGTTAGCTGGGGGCAAATTGGCAATATATACTCATGATGTGAGCTGGCCTGGGCAATATACAGTTGTGTTCAAAATTATTCAACCCCCAATGCTGTAAAGGGTTTTAGGGAATTTAGTGTACATTTGTAATTGTATTCAGAATGAAATCCTACAAGGACTTTTTAAAGAACCATATGCAACTAAAATGACATCAATTGGTTTTGTAATACAGTAGTAAATGTTTCTTTTGTGAATTCTTCATTGACACAATTATTCAACCCCTTAAAGACTACCACTCTGAAGAACAGAGGTTCATTCAAGTGTTTTCAATCAGGTATTGAAAACACCTGTGGATGTCACGGAGCAGCAATAAAGCATAATAAGCACCAATTAGGCAGCTTTAAAATGACTGTGATACTCAGCTCCTTCTAGACATTTACTGGTGTGTTTACAAACATGGTGAAGTCAAGAGAATGGTCCAGGAAGACAAGACAAGAGGTGATTACTCTTCACAGGAAGGGCAATGGCTATAAGAAGATTGCAAAGATGTTAAACATACCAAGAGAGACCATAGGAAACATCATTCGCAAATTCAAGGCAAAGGGCACTGTTGAAACGCTACCTGGTCGTGGCAGAAAGAAGATGCTGACTTCGACTGCTGTGCGCTACCTGAAGCGTAGAGTGGAGAAAAGTCCCCGTGTGACTGCTGAGGAACTGAGAAAAGATTTGTCAGATGTGGGTACTGAAGTTTCAGCTCAGACAATACGGCGCACACTGCATAATGAAGGCCTCCATGCCAGAACTCCCAGGCGCACCCCCTTGCTGTCTCCAAAGAATAAGAAGAGTCGACTGCAGTATGCCAAAAGTCATGTGGACAAACCACAGAAGTTTTGGGATAGTGTTCTGTGGACTGATGAAACAAAATTAGAATGTTTGGGCCCATGGATCAACGCTATGTTTGGAGGAGGAAGAACAAGGCCTATGAAGAAAAGCACACCTTGCCTACTGTGAAGCATGGCGGGGGGTCAATCATGCTTTGGGGCTGTTTTGCTTCTGCAGGTACAGGGAAGCTTCAGCGTGTGCAAGGTACCATGAATTCTCTTCAGTACCAGGAGATATTGGATGACAATGTGATGCAGTCCGTCACAAACCTGAGGCTTGGGAGACGTTGGACCTTTCAACAGGACAATGATCCCAAGCATACCTCCAAGTCCACTAGAGCATGGTTGCAGATTAAAGGCTGGAACATTTTGGAGTGGCCATCGCAGTCACCTGACTTAAATCCGATTAAGAACCTCTGGTGGGACTTAAAGAAAGCAGTTGCAGTGCGCAAGCCTAAGAATGTGACTGAACTGGAGACTTTTGCCCATGATGAATGGGCGAAGATACCCGTAGATCGCTGCAAGACACTTGTGTCAAGCTATGCTTCACGTTTAAAAGCTATTATAACTGTAAAAGGAAGTTGTACTAAGTGTCACGAACCAACTACGCGCGCTGCTGCGCAAAGACGCCGGGTTAAGCCGCGCACTATCTATCCTAGACCCAGATAATTACGCGCACTTCTCTACCCGTCCCAGCCACACTGTCTCTCACAACAAGCCCGTAGAGCGCGATATACTGATCCCAGGATTGCAACGCAGTACAAGACTTCTCCTGAAGCGCGTACTAACTACGTCTCTCACAACCCCAGAGCTCACTTTCTTATTCTATTAGTAACGCTGCCACCAGTCCTCACGGACACTACGCACGTCGTAACAGGAGACGCAGGGCTTAGCAGCCGCACTATCCTAGACTCGGACAGTGACTACGGATCCCACAATTCCTGCTGTTTCCTGACGACCGCAACACGCAATTTCTTATATATAACCGAGCTTAAAGCAAATAGCAATTCTCCCAATCTCTTAGTTAGCGTGGATTTCATCAGCCATAGTCAGAAAAATCACAGTGCTTTGTTACATAAAAAATTATAACTAGAATAAATCAATTAATTACACACTACACAGCAAACGAAAGAAAAAAGGGTTAATCACAGAGCCTTACTTACGACGGAACTAATCAGTAGCTGGCATCGGTGCCTCCTGGGGCCTGGAGATAGAGCATGGACAGATCAGTCCTCTTTAGAAGGAACCCAAGTGATCAGCCAAAAGCACATGGCCAGTGTTCCGAATTTATACACTTCCTGATCTTTCCAGCCCCCACCCACCAATGACCCAGTGTCCTGGACTCCATTTCCCAGTGTGCAATTCTCGCTCATGCTCCGTAAGCTTGTCAATTAATCTTTAATTGCCTAAAGGCGTCACTCTTCCCTCCAGACCCCCCTTAGAGATCAAGGATGTGCTTCCTGTCTTTGAAGATTGTGTCCATCTCTTGGGGCCGACCTGGCTGCCAAGGTGTGATTTTCTATGTTAGTGTACAAAGAAATTCCCTTTTTACAGCTACGTGTTACATCCTCCCCCCAAGGGAGAAAGCTAAACCTTTTGATTACATTTCAGCTGTGGACACAGGGATACACTTACCAAATGGCCAGACACAAATATGAATATAACTCTATATGGAGGAGAGGAGATATGTATGAACCGGCAGATAGACACATATATACAGGCAGAACCTTATATAGATAGAAATACAGATCTAATCTGCCACATCTCCCATACAAAGGAAGACGCAGAAAGGGAGGCTAACTAACATGCCTCTCACGTGCGTCTTAACACGGGTTCGCCAACGGGCATCTGGCACCTGCACCAGTCGCCGGCGCTATGACGGAGTGCGGGACGCACAGGTGTCCGTGCACTTTGCCCACTAAAGCGTGCATTCCCTCTCGCAACCGCATCACACATTGCCACTCAGGCCTTTGGCGACTCCACCATTCTTCCCCACCTCTCCCAAACCGGGGGGAGGGGGTCACTCCTACTGCACTCACAACATGGCACAGACTCGGGGAAGCCCCAGTGCTCCTGCAGCCCCTCTGGGTGCAGCACGTGTGGCTCACTCTCAGCTCGCACCTCAGTTTTACAGGCAGCAGAATCTTCGTAACCCATAGCCTGCTCTGGAGCCATTCTTACAGCAGGGGGTATGGAGAAACAGGGTGAAGCGCCCCGCTCCTCAGTAAACATCCCCCATGCATCTGCCAACGGAGTCAGGCATCTTACCTGGCTCTGGGCAGATGGCTGGGAGGTCACAGGAGCCACACCAGGACCCGCTGCCTCCCCGTCTCTCACTATCCCCGCACATTCAGAATTTGGGGAACCATACAGATGGGGCACAAGCTTCTCCACGCTCACCTCGCCCCCCATTGCACACAGTTTCCCCACTTTATCACACAGTTTATCAAGCACACCTTGCTTCGTAATCGATGAGCATACAGCCGTATGCCACCCTCCTCCACAGGGAGGTTGCTCAGTACCAGTTTCCTGTGGTACTGGGAATCTGGTTGGCTTTCCCCCAGGGCAACACTCGTCCACCCCAGGCCCTTCCTCCTGACCACACAGCATGCGCTCGGTGCCACCCGCAGCCTCAGACACATGTGACACAGACTGGCATACCACACTATCCTGCCCATCCAGGATCTTCTGCCCTCCACTCCTTTCACCTGGCACCGCCAACCTGGATGTTTCAGGCCCTGGATAACCCTCTGCCACCCTAGGCCTCTCCTTCCGACCACCCAGTATGCCCTCTGTGCCACGCACAGTCTCAGACACCCGCGACACAGGCTGGCACACCGCAGTATCCTGCCCATCCAGGATGTTCTGCCCTCCACTCCTTTCACCTGGCACCGCCAACCTGGAGGGTTCAGGCCCTGGATAACCCTCTGCCACCCTAGGCCTCTCCTTCCGATGCCCACACCTTCCCTCCAGCACCACCGACCCAGTTGGTTCAGCCCTAAAGGAACCTGCCTCGGTCCTTTGTTCTCCCTCCCAACTGCGTGGCGTCACAGACACACCTGAGTCTGGTCTAGGCAGGCACACCACAGTATCCTGCCACCCCTCCCAGGCATTCTGATCCACACCATTCTCACGGGGAACTAGAGTCCTGGTTGATTTAGGCGCAAGCAGACCCGCAGTCATCCCTTGCCTTTGCTCCCAACCATACGGCGTCACAGACAAACCTGCGTCTGGTCTAGGCAGGCACACCACAGTATCCTGCCACCCTTCCCAGGCATTCTGATCCACACCATCATACGGTAGAGACGTGCCTTGTGCCCTACTCCCCGCTGACCGCCAGCGGGTACCCACTTCCACCATGGGCACCGCGGCCTCCCCACGCATGGGGTCCAGGGAACCAGCTGACTCGGGTGCAGGCGGGCATTCACTCACCCCCTGCCTTTCTTCCCAGTCACACTGCCCCCTCATGCTACCACCCAACACCTCAGGCACACCTGGCGCAGGCGCAGACTGACTCACTGCCATCCCCTGCCCTCCCGTCCAGGAATCCTGTTGTGCACCCCCACACACAGCCCTCCCCACTGTAGAGCCACTAGTGGGCCTGGGTAAATCCCCAGCATCCCTTTCCAGCACATACTGTGACACCAATTTACCCAAATCCGTGCCCAGCAACACATCTGTAGGAATATTTTCAGACACTCCCACCTCCCGCAGACCTCTCCCCGCTCCCCAGTCCAAATAAACCCGGGCCATTGGCACCGCAGGACGTAACCCACCAAAACCCTTTACAGCTAGAGTCCTGCCAGGAATAAAGTCTGCAGGGCTGACTAACCCTGGACGCACCAAAGTTACTTCAGCCGCCGTATCTCGTAAACCTACAGATACCTGAGTCCCGACAATGACTGCTTGCTGGTTCACGTTGGCACTGCCCTCCGATCTGGTCACAAACAGGACAGAGGGTGATGTTGAGGGGTATCCTCCCCCAGCTGTGGATGCAGGTTTCTTCCTCTGCGGGCACGCTGCCAGGAGATGGTTGGCACTGTCACAAATAAAACAGCGCCGGCGCACACTTCTTCCAGGCGAAGAAGGATTCGCTCCCCCCTCCCCAGCAGAGACTGGCACAGAGGGGGGCGCTGCCGCCGTGATGTCGGGGGGTCGTGCTGAGTTGGGCTTCCATCCTGATGATCCTTTGGGGGAACCTCTGCTCTGGCCCACAGACGCTCTGTTGGCCGCATGGAAATCGGCCAGCTCACCAGCTTCCAGGGCCGTCTCGGGTTTGCGATCCAGAAGCCATTCCTGGATCTCAGGTGGGCACAGCTGCACGAACTGCTCTTTGATTAACAGGTCTTCCAGGGCATCCAAGGTGTCAATCTTCAGCCCCCTGACCCATTGTCGAAATAGGGTGGTCAGGTGGCTCACGACTGCAGAGTAGCTCTCTGCGGCCCGCTTCGGCAAGGACCTGAACTTTTTGTGATATACCTCTGGCGTGAGGATATACCGTCTCTGCAACGCGGCTTTAATCGCCTCATAGTCCTGGTCGCTCTCAGCTGGTAATTCTGCAAAGGCTTCGAGCGCTGGACCTTTTAGTCCAGGAGTGAGGTACCTGGCCCATTGCTCCTTGGGCAGCTGGTACTGCCGACAAGTCTTTTCAAAACTTCGCAGGAACACATCCAGGTCCCCATCTTTGTCCAGAGTGGGAAGTTCTCGGCACGAGGTCTGGGCGTAGAGAGCTCTGCAGCGCCCGCAGGGGCAGGAGATAATGGCGTTCTGCTTGCCTGTGCCAGAGCGAGCTGATGTGCCTGTTCGGCTTGGCGCTCCGCCACTTCTCGCTCACCCACAGCCCTGCGCTCTGCAGCTTCGCGTTCAGCCTCAGCTCTGCGCACCGCAGCTTCTCGGTCCGCTTGGCGTGCTGCCGCCTCTTGCTCGGCTCTGCGCTCCGCAGCTACGCGTTCAGCCTTGCGCTCCGCAGTTTCGCGTTCAGCCTCAGCTCTGCGCTCCTCTCGCTCTTGGTACTGCAGGATGAGCTGAAGTCGCATCTGCGAGTCCGCAGAGTCCACATGGTTTAAAACAGTCTGCAAGTAAACATCCAGGGCAGTATCACCCTTGGGCGAAGCACTTGACACTGTCCTTTCCACTGGACCTGCGCTTCCTTCGGCTGGGTCAAGCGTGGTACCCTGCTCTGCTGCGTCCTGGACTGCTTGCCTCGCCTCATAATCCTCGAGGGCTTGCAAAAGTTCATCTTTCTTTTTATCCTTCGTCAAAATATTTTTGTCTCGACATAATTGTTCCAAAGTCTTTTTCGATGATTGTTGCGACATTCTCACTCCAGCCAAATAAAAGATAGAAAAGAAAAACAAAGAAGGGGAAGGGAACTGCTGTGTATTGTGTAAATTCTAATAAATGCACTGAGTTCTGCTCTGGAAATTGGAAAACCAATTTCTTTAGTATCTGGATCTATGTTGCTTCACAGATCCAAATACTAACCTGATATCCCACCGCTTGCCACCAGTTGTCACGAACCAACTACGCGCGCTGCTGCGCAAAGACGCCGGGTTAAGCCGCGCACTATCTATCCTAGACCCAGATAATTACGCGCACTTCTCTACCCGTCCCAGCCACACTGTCTCTCACAACAAGCCCGTAGAGCGCGATATACTGATCCCAGGATTGCAACGCAGTACAAGACTTCTCCTGAAGCGCGTACTAACTACGTCTCTCACAACCCCAGAGCTCACTTTCTTATTCTATTAGTAACGCTGCCACCAGTCCTCACGGACACTACGCACGTCGTAACAGGAGACGCAGGGCTTAGCAGCCGCACTATCCTAGACTCGGACAGTGACTACGGATCCCACAATTCTCTGCTGTTTCCTGACGACCGCAACACGCAATTTCTTATATATAACCGAGCTTAAAGCAAATAGCAATTCTCCCAATCTCTTAGTTAGCGTGGATTTCATCAGCCATAGTCAGAAAAATCACAGTGCTTTGTTACATAAAAAATTATAACTAGAATAAATCAATTAATTACACACTACACAGCAAACGAAAGAAAAAAGGGTTTATCACAGAGCCTTACTTACGACGGACTAATCAGTAGCTGGCATCGGTGCCTCCTGGGGCCTGGAGATAGAGCATGGACAGATCAGTCCTCTTTAGAAGGAACCCCAAGTGATCAGCCAAAAGCACATGGCCAGTGTTCCGAATTTATACACTTCCTGATCTTTCCAGCCCCCACCCACCAATGACCCAGTGTCCTGGACTCCATTTCCCAGTGTGCAATTCTCGCTCATGCTCCGTAAGCTTGTCAATTAATCTTTAATTGCCTAAAGGCGTCACTCTTCCTTCCAGACCCCCCTTAGAGATCAAGGATGTGCTTCCTGTCTTTGAAGATTGTGTCCATCTCTTGGGGCCGACCTGGCTGCCAAGGTGTGATTTTCTATGTTAGTGTACAAAGAAATTCCCTTTTTACAGCTACGTGTTACATCCTCCCCCAAGGGAGAAAGCTAAACCTTTTGATTACATTTCAGCTGTGGACACAGGGATACACTTATCAAATGGCCAGACACAAATATGAATATAACTCTATATGGAGGAGAAGAGATATGTATGAACCAGCAGATAGACACATATATACAGGCGGACCCTTATATAGATAGAAATACAGATCTAATCTGCCACACTAAGTACTAAGATTGAATGTCACTTGGGGGTTGAATAAAACTGATAATGATGTGAGCACAGAAAAGACATTTGTGGTTATTTCATTATAAATGTTATGTTATATTTGTCTGACCTACACGTGCCTCTTTGATTTAATTGTAAGCAAGAGGACTGAATGATCAAAATCAATGTCAAACTGGCCAAAACACTCAATTTCAGTGGGGATTGAATAATTTTGAACACAACTGTATATTGCCCCCCAGCTCATATGGATATATATTGCCCCCAGCTCTCACCTCCTCTGTGGCCCCAGGCTCCGCGTCCGCCAGGGTTCTTCTACTCCCGAGGCGAGTGGCTGCTGACATGCAGCTTTGCCGCTCGCCGGGAATGGGAAGCACCTGACCAGCCGTGTTCTCATGAGACCTGGTCAGGTGGTTCCCATCCCAGGCGAGCGGCCAAGATGCATGTCAGCGTCTGCTCACCTCGGGAGTAGAAGAACGCCGCTGGTTGGCGGGCCGCAAAAAACTCGGTGGTGGGCCGCATGTGGCCCGCAGGCCGTGGTTTGCCCACCCCTGGACTAGTGCATTTTATTAAACACACTGGCAAATTGGGCTCAACTCTTTTTTTTTCACATCGTTCTATCCTGCACTTTCTCCTATGACTTTCATACAGTGAAAGTGTACCAGATTGCAGGATTGGCAGGTAAAGAGTTAAGAAAGGCATCACTGGAAAGGTCAGACTGTGACCTTTCCAGCGATGCCTCTTTTTTTACTGGGCCTTACCGATCGGAGGAGAGAGGGGTCCAAAGGACCCCCCTCCCCTTGAAGCACTCTGCCGGGGTGCACCTGAAGCGGGCATCATCGTGAGCTGGCACAATGACGTCATTGTACCTGGAGTGTAGCGTGCAATCCCCAGGATGTAACAAAAATGGTATTGGGAAATTGGGGTCTCTATGAATGTAGAAGAGTTAAAGTGGTATCGGTGCATCCCTAATTTTAAGACCGAGTACAAGTACCGATACTTTTTAAAAGTACTCACCGATACCGAGTACGATTCTTTTATTTAATGTCATGTGACGCTTTCCAATAAGAACAGATCTCATATAAAAATGCCCCCAGCTCACATGTATATTTCCCCCGAGATATATATATACAGAATATCCCCAGCTCACATGTACCTTGCCCCCAACTCACATGTAGCTTGCCCCAGCTCACATATAGCTTGCCCCCAGCTCACATGGATTTGCCCCCAGCTCTCATAGATTTGCCCCCAGCTCTCATAGATTTGCATTTGCCCCCAGCTCTCATGGATTTGCCCCAAGCTCTCATGGACTTGCCCCAAGCTCTCATGGATTTGCCCCCAGCTCACATGGATTTGCCCCCAGCTCGAACGCTGGGGAAGCTGGCCACGTGCATGAAAAGCACGCGGCCAGTGTTCCCCTCCGGCACGCTGCGATACTCACCCATCCTGAAGGTCCGGTCGCTTGGCAGTGATGCGATCACGTGGCCGCCGGGCGCATCTGTGACGCTGCCTCCAGCCGAGAGGCAGCGTCACAGGAGCACCCAGTGGCCACGGGAACGCATCACTGCCAAGCGACCGGACTTTCAGAATGGGTCAGTATGCGGCACGCCGGAAGGGAACGCTGGCCGAGTGCTTTTCATGCACGCGGCCAGCTTCCCCAGCCCCGTGGATATCGGCAAGCCGACCCAGCGCCGGCTTCCGGTATCGGCGGGATGTATCGGGCCGTTTGCATGAGTTACAAGTACTCGTGCAAACGGTAATATCAGCCCCGATACCAATACTAGTATCGGTATCGATGCATCACTAGTTAAAATTTAACTTTTCTTAGAAATCATGAATAGAAATAAACCACACTAGGGGTGGTAACTCAAGCATTAGAGCTTCGTGGACCCGGGCTGGAGTCCACAACAAAAGAGTTGCTAGTAACAAATAAATTTGTGATTAGCTCAATACCATCATTATAGCATATTTCTAAAATATAAAACTTTGGGCTATATTACAAAGCTGGTGCTAACTTTACCAGAGCTGTTGTAAACTTACCAGAACCATTATAGCCAATGGAGCAGTTACGTTTACAACAGCTCTGGTTAAGTTAGCACCAACTTTGTAATATGGCCCTTTATTTGGTAATCTAAGCAAAAAATCAGACATTAAAGAGCGATCATGGATAGTATGTCTGTTATCTAGGAACCATACAGTATTAGGCAAAGTAAACAGCACCTACTGATAATTTCTTAGTGAAAAAAACTGTCCGCTAGGTGGCACCCTTATCATAAGTGTATGCTGGTGTAGCGCTGTGTTAAAAATCTTGCTGTGGCAGTACCTATTTTTGGCCACAAGATGGAGACTATCGCGATCAGAGATACTGGACATTGGGACTACAATGCCCGGCATGCTTTGCAAGAAGACAGGAAGTGGGTGGGGACTGGAGACTGACATCCTCTGCCTCGTGGAGAAAGTTCCAGAGCGCGCCAGGGAACAGGAGAAACCAGACGCACTGAGGAGATCGCAGGAGAACCTAGGCCAAAGCCCGAGGGAGACCTGTTATTCCTGTTTGGGTCACTCAACCTGAGGAGAAGGAGACTTGCCAGAGCCCAGACATTGCTGCAGACCGGCGGACTCGAACGGAGAGCAGGCGGTGAGCTGGACAAGCTGCATGAAGTCAGACAACGGATCCGGCCGCTAGTATCCCCAGTCAAAATCGGGTGGAGAGACGTCCTGGGTCAGCGGAGCCTAACGCAATCGTCGGATGGGTGAGAGGCCTCCAAGGCTGTTTTATGATTAAAGGACGCGATGCTGTTTTCTCTTTAAAGTCCACAGAGCCCCAACTGACTAGTCGAAGACCTTCCTTTAATAAACTCACTGGCCAGTTGAACAGTACCCGGGTACCACACACACATATACACCTTTCACATTCTGGGACTTAACTTGTGCAGGACTCATTTCCTTTTACGAATCGGAACAGGGGTTACAGATAAAGATATGTTCCGAATATCTTTTTCCGCTGCGCGTTTACCGTAATACGAAGGGATTGTATGTTTGTGGTTTTTGCTACGTGTCCCCTTTTCTGAACTATCGGGAAATTGCATTGCTTTTATGTTCGGTTGCGAATATTTTATTTTCCGAAATACGAAGCCTCGTGTTTCGTTTCTTTTCCGCTACGCGTTTTACCGTGATACGAAAATACTGTAATAATACTTGTGAATACCGTGTCTCGACATCTGCTCAAATATTTTAGTAAACTATTTAAATGATAAAAACTCACAACTGTGTTGGAGTATATTTATTCCCTAGTGCGGGGAGACTGACCCGTGGTTCATTTTCAGCGGCTCCTCCGGGAGTGAGCGCTACACTGGCAATAAGGCAACACATTACCGGCTAGATTAACC
The DNA here is from genome assembly GCA_009667805.1 of Leptobrachium leishanense. Lineage (NCBI taxonomy): Eukaryota > Metazoa > Chordata > Amphibia > Anura > Megophryidae > Leptobrachium > Leptobrachium leishanense. The sequence continues at coordinate 27,734 of RXON01003247.1, forward strand.
ATTAAATAACTCCTCTTGTCTTTACATATCCGTTTGACAGTAATCATTCCACAAAGTTGCCATATGTCTTCATATATTAAAAGAGGAGTTATTTAATGTCCTAAGTATAACTGCTTGTGCAATGAATTTACAATGATCGGAGCAGTTACGTCGTAGTCTCAAGTACTGCCCGATTGGAATGCCTGCTTTCAATGGTTTAGGGTGGTAGCTGCTCCAATGTTAGAGACTATTGGTGGCAGTAGGTTTCCTGAACACTGTGGTGGAAATATGACCATTTTTTAACTGATGGTAAGCTCCAGGAAGTTCATTGATGTGTCTTGAATTTTGTAAGTAAATCTAAGCTTAAGATCGTTTATGTTCAATTATTCACAGAAATTCTCAACAGCTTTGGCCTCGCCATCCCAGATGATAATGATATCGTCGATATAGCGACACCAAAGACGTAGTTTTAATGTGACTTCTGACAAGCGATCATTGAATATGTAGAACTTTTCCCAGAGGCCCAGAAATAAGTTGGTGTAGAGGGCACTAGCCGTGCCTATGGCAATCCGTTATATCTGTAGATAAAATCTCCCAATGAAAAGGAAAAAGTTTTTTGTTAGTACATTGAGACGTCTTACTCATTATAGACAGCCAGTGAATTTTTTTCTGTCTGTCCTGTACATCACGGACCCTCGAAGGCCCGTTTTCCTCCTATATTTGCTAGATACTATCTATTCACTTAGGCTGGATCTAAACATACAGAGTTCCTCAACTTTTGTTATGTTTGTGTTACCACCCTAGTGTGGTTTCTGATTTCTAGTAAAAGTTATGTTTTAAATCCTTTGCATTCATAGAGACCTCCATGTCCTAATACCATTTTTGTTAGGTACTCATACGGTTATCCCCTTATCAAAGCCGCTGGGCCCGTTGTAGATTGAAAATCTTTCTTCCTTTTTCTGCTTTATATATTCAACATTAGGAAGAGACAGGGCCGAATTAAGATCTCTATGGGCATGGAGCTGAATATTTTGGTTGTCTTTTTTGGAATTTGGTGAAATGAAAACATATGTTAGGTTATCTTATAGTGCATTTACAGGTATATCTAACTAGGCAGATACTGTGTGATTTAATTTTTCATTCATACTTCAATCATTTAAAGCGTGTGTAGCGCTCACTCCCGGAGGAGCCGCTGAATTTGAACCTCGGGTCAGTCTCCCCGCACTAGGGAATAAATATACTCCAGCACCGTCGTGGATTTTATAAATTATATAGTTTACTGAATAAACGGGCATATAATGAGTAACACGGTATATGTATATATTTTTTACAGTACTTCGTAATACGAGAAACACGCAGAGGAAAAGGAAAAATACAGCACTTCGTAATGCGAGAAACGCGCAGCGGAAAAGGAAAAAAGTATTTTTAACCCCCTTGGTGGTTGGAGAGTGAGTCTCGTACAGGTTATGTCCCAAGGAATGTATGTGTATGTGTGTATTGGTACCCGGGTACAATATTCAACTGGCCAGTGAATTATTTATGAGGTATCGTCGACTAGTCATGTTTGGGCCCTTGTGGGTTTTGAAGAAACTGCAGCGTGCTTTAGTATTTTACAACGGCCTGGAAGGCCTCTCACCCATCCGCCAGATACTTGATGCTCCGCTCGACCCAGGACGTCTCTCCGCTGGATTTTGACTGGGATTTTCTGGGTTACCGGATCCGCTGTCTTGCTTGTCTGTATCTGCCACAAGATGTCCAGCTCACCCCCTGCACTTCCTGTTAGATCGATCTGCGGTTCTCCTAACTCGGGGTTAGTAACCTCCAGCTTACTCTGTATCAGCGTGGGTTATTGCGGTGGATCACTGGGTCTTCGTGTAATAAGAAGGAAAAACCCGGTCTCCAGCTCTGTCAGGCCGCACCTGCGCTCCAGCCTGGTCGGGATCACTTTCAGCTACACTGCGTCTTGCTCCTCTCACTCCTCGGCGCGCTCTGCCAGCTCTTTCCGAGGCTGAGGATGTCAGTCTCTCTCTCCCCACCCACTTCCTGTATTCACCACAAAGCATGCTGGAAAATGTAGTACAGTTCTTTCCTTGGTTGTCCAGCATTAATCCACCAGTCTCTCTCTCCCTCTGGTGGCCATTGTAAATAAATGCAGCAGAACAGTCTTTTTAACAGCGCTACACGTGTAAAATATTTTCCCCCCATTTTATCATCCAAACCTTTGTGGTTATATATTCTATATGGAATTCTTGTTAAAAAAAAAAGTGAAATGGGAACCTGTTACTGCATTTTTCTGAGAAAACCTACAATTTTAACCAAAAAATTAATATTTCCCTTGTGTTTTGGAGGATGGTGTTTTATGACTAATATGACTATGTATAAAACACTGACCTTGCTCCCAGAGTGGGAAATTAAAAGGTGAGTAATGGCAGCGGTGTTGCTCATTTTATATGTGACAAATGGACAATGACTTTGCTTTGGAACAAAAATAAAGTGGGTTTTTTTTGTGTTTTTCTTCAGATTTTACATGGTCATGTTTAGTATTAATGCAAAGGCCAGACTCTGACCTGTCCAATGACTTCTCACTTGACATTGAGGTGTAAAGAATAGCGGCGCAGGTTTCCAAAGCCCCCCCCCCCCTAGTGCTCTTTGCTGCAGTACGGCAGTTTATGTTTTTGATGTAACAATTCTGTGTTAGAAAGATAACAATATATATATATTATTTTATTGTTTTATTAAACCTGGATGCCATGCTCTGGCCTTTACAGTGATACATCACATTACCCTGTAGCTGCTATGTAGTTGGAGATACATGGGTCCAAATATCCGTCAATGCAGACTAGCAGGGTTATTCAGAGAAAGGTGATAATCAGGAGAACTAGCAGGAGAAGAGAACAATCTAGAACAAATAGCCGATTTGGAAAGTGAGATAAATGGGAGATTGTTGCTGGTTTGGCTATTTTGACCTAGAATTTTTACTTCAGTCATTCTCCTGAGTTTCACCTTTCTTCGAATTAGACCTGATAGTTATCCTTTCTCTGAGACTATTCTGGGGCATGGGCCTAGAGCTGCTGCTCCATCAGCCCCTATATTAATCCAGCCCTGGGAAGAGATACAATGTTTACTTAGATAATCCCCAGGATGTCCCCGATATGCCATCCGTAGTGAAAGGATTAAAGACCATTTATTTTTTTTAAAAAATAAAAGGTTTATATAGAAATACCTTTTTTTTTTACAGGACCTTTCTTATTATTTAGACATATTAGGAAAATATGAAACTTCCTTTTGGTTAATCCCCCCCCCCCAGTTCAGTGACATTTGCCGGGGTGAGTACGGCACTTTTGGCTAATGTCCAATAACTGTTTTGGCGACTCCATTCTCTACAAAATACGGTTATCATGGTGAATAGTGAATGCGCTGAATCGTTGGCGAAATTAAAAGCACCTGTGTATAACCCTCTGTGTGTTGTTGTTTTATATTTTGCAGATTTAAAGACACATTCATTTGCTCCTGTTGGTAGAAAAGTATTTTGTCCCTGTGGAATTTATCATTGATAACCAAAAAAAGGTATTTTGTGCAGCGTTATCTGATTTACATTTAATATATATGGATTGTTAGATTAGATGTTATTGCTTAATAAATATATCCTGAATTCTTTCCATCCATCTTTATACTATCTGCTAATTCTGTGCAACCTCTCTAGTGTAGGTTAAAATCTTATTTGTGTATGTCTGCAGGACTATTTGTACCTTTTAGTATGGGGGAGGGACTCTGGCTTCAAGAAATGTTTAGTTTTAATCCTAAAGAAATCCCTGGCAACCCATGCCAGCATAAAGAGAGTTTTGACATGTCTGCATTTGGTTTGGTGTCAGAGTAAATTATTTTATCCCCTCCCCCCAGGAGTACAGAAAAATTCCAAAAATGTCTTCAGGAATTGCTTTTGAAGAACTAGTGCCGTTGATCAACGGAAACATCAAGAAGCCTCTGTCAGCAAAGCAGGAAGAAATAATGATCAAAGATGAAGCTTTGCACTCCTCCGGGAATTCAAAAGAACCAGAGAATGCAGGGCTGTCATCTGGGACATTTCTGTGCCCTGAAAGTGAGAAATGTTTAAGCACAAATGCAAGTCTTGGTAAACACAGGAGAGTTCACGTAGGAGATAAGCCATTTGCTTGTTCATAATGTGGGAATTGTTTTAAAACAAAAGGTAATCTTACTCAACATGAGAGCATTCATACAGGAGAGAAGGCATTTGCATGTTCTAAATGTGTGAAATGTTTTAGATGGAAGGGTTAGCTTACTGTACATGAGAGAATTCATACAGGAAAGAAACCGTTTGCATGTTCTGAATGTGAGAAATGTTTTAGAACAAAGGGTAAGCTTACTGTAAATGAGAGAATTCATACAAGAGCGAAGCTGTTTGCATGTTCCGAATGTGGCAAATGTTTTACATCAAAGAATGTGCTTACTGTACATGAAAGAATTCATACAGAGGAGAAGCCGTATGCATGGTCTGAATGTAACAAATGTTTTAGAAGAAAGTATGAGCTTATTGTGCATGAGAGAATTCATACAGGAGAGAAGCCATTTGTATGTTCAGATTGTGGGAAATGTTTTAGAAGAAAGTATGAGCTTACTGTACATGAGAGAATTCATACAGGAGAGAAGCCATTTGCATGTTCTGAATGTGGGAAATGTTTTAAATCAAAGGGTGACTTGCTAAACATGAAACAATTCATACAGGAGAGAAACCGTATGCATGTTCTGAATGTGGGAGATGTTTTAGAACAAAGAGTGAGCACACTGTACATGAAAGAATTCATACAGCAAAGAAACCATATGCATGTTCTGAATGTGAGAAATGTTTTCGCAAACTCTTTCTGCACATGTGAGAATTCATACAGGAGAGAAGCCATTTTGTTGTTCTGTATGTGGGGAATGTTTTAGAGCAAAAGGTAAGCTTATTGTACATGTGAGAATTCATAAAGGAGAGAAACCGTATGCATGTTCTGAATGTGGGAAATGTTTTCGAAGAAAAGATGGGCTTACTTCACACGAGAGAGTTCATACAGGAGAGAAGCTGTATGCTTGTTCTGAATGTAAGAAATGTTTTAAATCAAAGCGTGAGCTTACTGTACATGAAAGAATTCATACAGGAGAGAGGCCGTTTGCATGTTCTGAATGTGGGAAATGTTTTAGAAGAAAGCACTCTTTCAGTCCATGAGAGGATTCACAGAGGAGTGTAGCCATTCCTTTTAAAACCATTCTCTGAACAAAGTAGAGTGTTTCTGTACACAATATAGTTTATATGGGAGGGAAGCTGTTTGAATGAACTAATTGGGGGAAGATGTTTTAGAGCAATAGATGATTACATTACACGATATACATGAGAGCATTCATACAGGAGATATCTCTACCAATTTATGTATATTTAAGCTAATTTAATGGGATCATTCAGGAGAGAAACCCTTTGTTATATATTCATACAGAAATTTAAAATCTAAGTATCCTATAATTCCATTATGATTTATAAAAGCTTGCTCTAATGCAGGGCTGTGGTTCCCCCCTCCCCCCCTTCTTGTCCCAATACAATGTCTGTTCAGCTTTGTTTCCTCTTGAAGCTGGCCAGGGATGTTGATTAAAATAGATAACTCTTGCGGGGAAATTTTAAAATGTATTATCTGTGTCTCTTCTTGTGTAATTAACAAAATTTTTATTGTTTTCGTGCACTTGAGAGTGACAATGAATGAATGGATGTGTATGTTCAGTGGGTATACCATATTTTATTTTAATTCTTTATTTTTGCTAAAACCGTGTCACATCATCATCACAAGAAATCTGAAGTCACCAAGTCACAAGGACTGCATATGGAACGAATCATGGACATTTTGTGTCAATTTCAAAGGTCCCAGGTAATGAGCAACCAGCACAAATAGACAGCTAGTTCAGGAGTCCCTATGTGGGAGCTCGGATGACATTCAATGATTATGCGTCTCAAGCTGGGATGTTGAAAAAGATCAAACCTTGATCTCGCACTTTGGACTACGGTAGTAGATTATGAGATATTTTTTTTCTTTAATTCCCTAGATAAGTGTGAGAAAGGATTGGATTTGGGAAAATGAGAATGTATTTCTTGAGTGTGCGTGAATGCAGGTGTGTATAAGAAAACACACAGATATAGATCTGACGCATGTTGATTATTAGATAAATTAACTTTTAAATTCAAGTTATATTTTTCTTGTTCGGTGAAGTATATTTTGGGAAATGGGAATGAATAGTTATTTAATGTCTAGATTAGGTATTTGACCCAGGCTCCAAGTGTGGTTCACTGGAAGAGTGAATCTAGATAGATAAGTGTATTTTATGTTTATAAAGGGCCTCATTGAGGAATCTCTTTCGTACATTATAAAAAGGTATTGGAGGTATTTTAGAGTAATTACCAGATTTTTTTTTCTTTCCCTCTGAGCATCTAGAATGATCTAGAGGTATTAGGCGATGACACTGTGGCCCCAGGTATAATTAGTTTAATTGTCTGAGTTTTGGTTAAACCTTTTAGATGATCACAGGTGATATGTGATCAAAGGAAAGAATTGTTAGATTTTAATTTTCTGTATGAATATATAAATATCCTATAATTCAATTATGACTTAGAAAAGCTTGCTCTAATGCAGGGCTTGTCAGGGTGGCACCAGGCGTGAGCCGAGGTGGGACCCAAAGTTCAGTATATATCCCAGGCGCTGGGGTTGAACAGGTTAATAAAGGCACTGGATAAAATGAAGCAGGTAAATAAGGATATATTGAAACTGTGGCAGATGAAGAACACAGAGCTTGATAACAGCAGGTAGGAAACCAATAAGCACAACAGTGATCTGCGGCAATATGAAAATCCAGATACTGTAATATGCAGTACACAGCGATGAATAGGTACAGCTGAATAATACACAGTCTCTGGTACAGCAGATATGGTGATAGTTGCAGCCAGTAATCCAGTGGTCTCTCCAGGTACTGCAGAATGGAGTGCACAGCAATAGAGGAATAAGCACAGTCTCTGGTAGCAGAATGGTACCTGGAACCAGCACAGTGGTTTACATCAGAAACTGGATACTAGAAGGAACAGTCTAGGAAATAAACAGCAGCAACAACAGGATCAGGCTTGCAGTGATGTGCAGGAGCTCAAGAGGGGGATCCTCTCAGTAGCAAAGCAAGTTGAACAATGCCAGATCGTAGAGGAAAGGGCGTGCCCAGGTTTTAAACAATCACAGGTATCCAGAACAAAAGTTAACCCTTGAGTAGATGCAGACTAGTCACAGCAGGCTCCAAGGGTTGGGGCATGACAGGGCTGTGGTTCCCCCTCCCCCTTCTTGTCCCAATTCAATGTCTGTTCAGCTTCATTTCCTCTTGAGGCAGGCCAGGATGTTGATTAAAATAGATATCCTGTGTTAACTCTTTCCAGGCAAACTAGAAATGCCTGCAAAATCTATGTGACGTCTGATATAGAAAACCCATCTCTGAACCATATATGGTAATAAGTGTTTCTTTGGTAGCTGTGATGGTCAAATTCTGATGTGGAAATATATCTGTATGCTGATTGGCTATAAATTTGTTTTGTTCTCACCAGACCTTTATTAGAATCCAAAGAAAGCCAGATTGCTCTTAATACTAACACAGACTTGTGTTTGATTTTATGAAGAATCTCCGCTGATCAGCGTCTTACTTTATTTTGATACATGAGAGAGAAATGACAGACTTTTTGAGATTCCATATTTGGTAATTATAATAGGAATATTGATTTTGTTTTTCTATGGTTATTATTTAACACCCTTTGCATGTCCTGAATGTGGGAAACGTTTCAAAGTAAAGGCAGCTCCTAAGCGACACAAGAATACACACAGCTGATAAGCAGTTTGTGTGCCCTGAGAGTGTGAAATGTTTCAGAAGCAATGGTGGACATTACCTCAATGTGAGGTCCTACATGATCAGTATATGCTGAATGTGGGAGATTCCTTTCCAGAACGTCAATGTATTTTAGACTTGAATGAACTCGCCCAGAAAAGAAACGACGCACAAAATCATTTACCTATAAATCAAACCTGTGTATCGACACAATAACTCAATGGGAGCAAAGACCGATTCATGCCATGAATGTGGGTTAGGTTTCAGAACAAAGGATAAACTTAACCCCTTCCCTCCTGAATGGTTTCTACAGATTGAAAAATAAATTTATACAGGCGTATAATGTCATTACCTTTATTTATGTTCACGATTACGGGCGTTACAACAGAGAGAGAAAACGCATTAACCCTAACATGGGAGCTTCCTTTACTTATAGGGACGCTCTATACACCTTAACCACTTAAGCTTTTTAACGTGGTCAGACTGCATGGAGCACCCCCTCCCTTTCTCCCACCTCCTTCCATTCCTATTTTCCCCATATTCTTCTGTGAAGCTGAGCGGATTCCTCTGCCCGAAAAAGCAGCCAGGGACAACTTGGAAACCTATGATGTCTGCACTGTCTCTCCCCATGTACCCCTTGTGCCTCTCTGTCTCCATATCACCCCTTTGTGCCTGTCTGTCTCTCTTCGAGGTGATTTTATCTTCCCTTTGTCACCACAAGAATTCAATCCATGGGAGACCACGCAACTGCCAAAGGAGGTTGGGGGCCACCTACAAGGACCCCACAAGCGCTACATCCTCATGCCAGGCAGGGGGGCTCTGAATCTTGTAAATACCCCATAGGGGGAATAGGGTCCCGTGTGCCGCCGTGTTCTGCGCAATGTACTTCTGTCTTTTATTCACTCTGCTGTGCCATCCAGTTGCTACAATAGACCTGTTATCGGCAACCTCCTACCTGCACTGAAATGACAGCTGAGCAACGCCACGGGACTCTTGGAGCTCTATACTATAGCATATTTATACAGTTATATATGACACCGCTACTGTAACCCTGTATAACACGGATACGGTAACACTGTATAACGACACTGCTACTGTAACCCTGTATAACATTGTGTTCATTGAATTCTTTCCATACAGTGAATCTATTTCGATCCAATCGTACGCACGTATTGTAATATATTCCATCTTATTGTGTAACAAGATATTAAGTGTATACATACTCAGACATATATACACTGCTCAAAAAAATAAAGGGAACACAAACATAAGAGGGGGGTGTAATGAATGAGGGTGTGGGTGTGTTGAGGCAGTGTGTGTTTGTGTACTTACCACTCAAGTCAAGCATTTAGGCTAGGGTCAGACGAACGCATTTTTCACGTCTACCGTCAAAAAGTGCGTTGATGCGTCTGAACGCATTTTTTCACGGAAGACGTGATAGCGGTCCTACGATGCGCAATTTTGGCCGTATTTTTTTGACGGAGCTACAAAAAACAAATGGCCGGACATGTGCAGCGTCTGACGTCTCCTAATCACGCACACATGCCGCTATGCCGACGCAGTGCACAGTACTAGCGGTTCTACATTCTCGAAAAAATGCGTTCGTTTGCCGCTTGCGTTGCACGGCCGAACTTTCGTGTGGCGGTATTTCGTATATTGGCCGTCATTTGCTGCTACTACGGCCGTAATAAAGCGCGGCTGCACGCGCGTTCGCACTGCATTCATCTGACCCCAGCCTTAAAGAGGCTTGTCTTCTGCTGGGATCTGCAGTGATGAAGCTGCAAGGTGGCCTCTCAGGGGGCCCAACACACTCTCCAGCCGTGTGCAGGCAATCTGGCTCCTCCTGGTTGCTGTCAGCTGACAGGATGTGGGGTCAGCTGACGGGATGTGGTGTCAGCTGACAGGATGTGGCGTCAGCTGACAGGATGTGGGGTCAGCTGACAGGATGCTGCTGCTGCGGGGAAGACGGTCTGCCCTGACTGATCTAAAGCAAAGCATAGGGCTGAGGAACAGCCCTATCTTTCCCTCCGCTCCCCCTCTGCAAACTGCAGCACAGAACAGGCGTGGAGCGTCCTGAGCGCTGGGGAGGGAATCCCCATGACGCTCCACGCATGTCATGCAGGGGCAGCAGAGCCAATCCGGGCCCCCCTCCCATCCAAGCCCTCGGGCAGTGCCCATGTGCCAGTCCACCCCTGCTGACATGTATAATCCCAACTTGTGTAAATCATTTTAGGTGTTGTCAGATATGAGGCTGGAGAGAAACATTTCCCACATTCCTGGAAAATAAATATCTTTCCTCCAATGTGAATCCTTTTATGTGCTGCAAGATTTAAATCAGAACAGCATAAGAAACTCCAAAAACCCACGTATTAAATCAAAAGTGGATTTATTCCAGCACCAAGAAGGACGACGTTTCAACCAGAACTGGTCTTTCCATAAAAAGGAGAGATGGGGACCCACAACAGGGACCCTCAAAATTAGACAATCACCTGACTCTCATCCAAATAAGTGAGAGCAGCACAACCTCTTACTCAGGATTGAACCTGACCTATATATATATATATATATATATATATATATATCTCAATAAACCACCAAAAAAGAACCGGCAAATGGCACTAGAGGAGTGGCTACAGAAAAATTTATCTTTATTGGAACGAATGTAGACACTCTTAGATGCAAGGAAAAATCAACTAAAAAACATAAATATGACAGCAGACAAAGCAGGGTGTACTGGAATTGACGCCAGTGTATAATGGCTGTGCATAAAAAAGGTGTGGAGAGAGGATTGCAATCGATGTATTAGGTACCATAATAGAATTCCATAATTGCACAAAGGGATTAGCATCAAAAAGCAAACCATAAATCACCTTCACAATCAGCACGCCAAAACTGACCCTTAGCTAGTCGAGCTCATGCTCAAGATTTCTGTCCTCACCCTGCAATATGCTCCAATAAAGATGAATTTTTCTGTAGCCACTCCTCTAGTGCCATTTGCCGGTTCTTTTTTGAGCTGCCAAGTGGTTTATTGAGACAGAACTGGTCTTTGTCAAGTCTAAATAACAAATGTATAAAACCTTGTTTAAATAGTGTCATAAATTGCCAATCACATAATCAATTGACAATTAGTGAAAATTTGCATTTATTAAACACCAGGATTTAAAAACAATGATGTCTAATTGCAATCCTGGTTACAGCATTATCGCTTCCATTAATTGCTAGATTCATCATAATTATTAACACATTACATATTAGTTACATTCCAGGAAAAAAGACAATTATAGAAGCTTACATAGGAATCGTGCGTATAATTCTAAAGCCAAAATAGTGTGTAGCGCTCACTCCCGGAGGAGCCGCTGAAATTGAACCTCGGGTCAGTCTCCCCGCACTAGGGAATAAATATACTCCAGCACCGTCGTGGATTTTATAAATTATATAGTTTACTAGAATAAATGGCATATAATGAATAACACGGTATACGTATATATATTTACAGTACTTCGTAATGCGGGAAACGCGCAGCGGAAAAGAAATACAATGCTTCGTAATTCGAGAAACGCGCAGCGGAAAAGGGAAAAATATATCTTTAACCCCCTTTGTGGTTGGGGAGTGAGTCCCGTACAGGTTATGTCCCAAAGAATGTAGGTGTGTGTGTGTGATGGTACCCGGGTACAATATTCAACTGGCCAGTGAATTATTTATGAGGTATCTTCGACTAGTCAAGTTGGGGCCCTGTGGGTTTTGAAACAAAACAGCAGCGTGCTTTCTATTTTCACAACGGCCTGGAAGGCCTCTCACCCATCCGCCAGATACTTGGTGCTCCGCTCGACCCAGGACGTGTCTCCGCTCGATTTTGACTGGGATTCTCTGGGTTACCGGATCCGCTGTCTTGCTTTTCTGTAGCTGCCGCAAGATGTCCAGCTCACCGCCTGCACTCCCTGTCAGATCGATCTGCGGTGCTCATAACTCGGGGTCCTCCAGCTCACTCGGTATCAGCGTGGGTTATTCTGGTGAATCACTGGGTCTTCCTCTTATAAGGCGGAATAACCCGGTCTTTAGCTCTGTCAGGCCGCACCTGCACTCCGGCCTGGTCACTATCACGTTCTGCTGCACTGCGTCTTGCTCCTCTCACTCCCTGGCACGCTCTGCCAGCTCTCTCCACTAGGCTCAGGATGTCAGCGTCTGTGTCCCACCCACTTCCTGTGTCCGCTCCCAAAGCATGCCAGGAAATGTAGTCCTAATGTTCAGTGTCTCACATCGTACTTGTCTCCTTCTGGTGGCCAAAAGCAAGTACTACACGGCAGGGGATTTAAAACCAGCGCTACAAGTGTATAACACACTACCTTACTCTTACAGCTACAAAGGTATCCACGCGAGACCTAATATGAAAAGACACAATAAGATGGTTAATGCATCATGGGACGATCAAAGGTTACCATATAAAACAAGAATAAAAAAGGTACAAAGTCTGCCTCTCGATCCAGGCCATGGGGCGCAAGGGTATTTAAGTGGTATATCCAGTACAGTTCTTTCCTCGTAAGTAATTTTTCTCTATCCCCACTGCTTGATAATTTTGGTACTTCGTCAATCACCTGAAGACGTAGCTGAGAGATGTCATGTCCGCTCTCCACAAAATGCTGTGGGACCGGGAGTTAATTTTTTTTTTTGGTTCTATTAACTGATTTATGTTTAATAATGTAAGAGTAAAAATGTAAGAGTAAGGTAGTGTATAACACAATATTTTGTTTAACCCCTTCCCGACCGCTGACGTACTATGTACGTCCTGCCCACGGGTTTCCCTCCCCTCCCTCACTGGCTCCCTGGAGTTCTGGCAGGGAAGAAGCCTGCCCCTCTGTTTTAGACGGGTGCGATGATGTCACCACGCTGTGTCGTGACGTCATCTGCAGGCGCCCACTGCGCCTGCACTTAAATCAAGGAAGGGGAGCCCTCTATCTCCCCAACCAGTCACCCTACAGTGATGCTTTTTGCACTGCAGGAAAGGTGAGAGCCTCCCCTTTTCAGTGGTGTATAAAGTTAACCATTTTGCTGGCGGATCGCAATTTAAATCTGGAGGTGGCTGACATCTTGGATGTCAGCCAAGCCTCCGGGTCACCTCCCACCCACTGACATCCCCACCATATGTGTGAGTATGTCAGTGTGCCAGTTAACCCCTAGCTGCAAAGTGGAGATAAG
>RXON01003248.1:0-33500 GCA_009667805.1 Leptobrachium leishanense
AGCGTCTGCGACTGACGTATGACGCAGCCACTGAGGTGTGGGTACCGTAAACGTGGGGGTAGTAGCGTCAAAGGCACAACAATAAAGCATGATAAAACAAAAACAAGTGTAGCGCTGTGTTAAAATCTTGCTGTGGCAGTACCTATTTTTGGCCACAAGATGGAGACAATCGAGATCAGAGACACTGGACATTGGGACTACATTTCCCGGCGTGCTTTGCAAACAGACAGGAAGTGGGTGGGACACAGACGCTTGACATCCTGAGCCTCGTGGAGAACGCGCCAGAGCGCGCCAGGGAACGAGAGAGAGCAGACGCAGTGCAAGATATCGCTAGAGGGCCTAGGCCAGAGCGCGAGTGAGACCTGTCAGTTCCTTACACCGGGTCATCCAGCCTTAGGAGAAGGAGACCTCCAAGTTCCCGAGAGTTGCTGCTAATTAAGGAACCGAAGACCTGGAGTGAGGAGTTGCCGCGAGTTGATCGGATACAGAAAGCAGGCGGTGAGCGGGACAAGTCGTGGACAAGCTACGGAGAGTCAGACAACGGATCCGGCCGCAAGTATCCCCAGTCAATATCGAGCGGAGAGACGTCCTGGGTCAGCGGAGCCTAAAGCAATCGGCGGATGGGTGAGAGGCCTCCAAGGCCGTTTGTAAATAAGGAACACGCTGCTGTTTTCTCTCTAAAGTCCACAGGGCCCCAACTTGACTAGTCGAAGACATTCCTTAAGTAAATTCACTGGCCAGTTGAACAGTACCCGGGTACCATATACACACACATACACACCCTTTACATTCCAGGACTTAACCGGTGCAGGACTCATTCTGTTACGAATCAAAGCAGGGGTTGAAGATACGTTCCGAATACATTTTTCTCTTTTCCGCTGCGCGTTTATCGAAATACGAAGAGATTGTATTCTTGGTTCCGCTACGTGTCCCTTTTTCCGAAATTACGTGCAATTGCATTCTTTTCTGTTCGGCTGCGCATATATTGTTTTTTCCGAAATACGAAGCCTCGTGTTTCGTTTCTTTCCCGCTACGCGTTTTTTACCGCGATATGAAAGTACTGTAATAATACCTGTGAATACCGTGTCTCAACGTCTGCTTAATATTTTAGTAAACTATTTTAAATTATAAAAACCCACAGCGGTGTTGGAGTATATTTATTCCCTAGTGCGGGGAGACTGACCCGTGGTTAATTTCAGCGGCTCCTCCGGGAGTGAGCGCTACACAAGAAAGATAAAATAAGATATATTAACTCCGTATTAGGAAATACGGTACTACGCGACAGGTGCAGAGCCCTCCTCGTGACCCCAACGGGGTTTGTATCTCCACCCACCTATAACTCTACCACATACCTCCCAGGGTGTACACCTGGCGGGACCGAAGAACGTGCAAAAACATTTGAACTAAGCGTCAGACAAAGCTACAACTCTACTATTCCCATAGGTTAGAAGGCAGAAATCATAGGAGTTCCACAGGGTATCTACGGAGTTGCGTGGCGGTGGTATCTTTTATCTTTTCCTACCCCCCCCCCCTTCCCAGCGGAGGCCTGAATAGAAGGTGGATAGTAACAGCCCACGACCGCCTAGTGCACCGTTGTGAACCCGATGAGGCTCCTGTCTCCCTCTCACCCCCCACCCCACCTTATCTCTCCCGTTTAAACTTCCGGCAGACCCCAATATCCAAGAAAACAGTCCAACTAGGAGTCAAATAAAGCCACATCTCTATAGTCCCGAAATTGGCAAAGATTGAGGCAGTGAGGAGTTCCTCAGTATGGCGTAGCGGCTGCGTATTGCCGGCATCAAACATCAAAAATTTGCATTACCGATGGGAGTCTGAAAAGAAAGCAGACAGCAATACGTCCATCCGTCCTATATGTCCAGTATACCCATTGGCATGGTCGTCTAGGGAACCGTTGGGCCGGTGTACAGTCACTGGCAACTGCCACACATGTGAGAGTCTTCATGTGGCGATCGACTGGGTAAATTTTTGCTTGTAAAATAATGGCAGTCCAGTGTAAAGTAAGTCTGACACCTTATAACTGTACATATGGTACCACCTTACCTCCGTGCTTCAGTCCGCAGGTGGTGAGAGTGGTTGGGTAGGTGCAGGCGGTCTGGCCTCACCTACTCTGTGTCCCCTGGGGGAACGTTGAGAGCATGGTGTTCCATCCGGGGGTGCCACTGCAGGTGACGGCAAAGGGAGGCATTCCCAGTCCGAGATGTCAGTGTCCTGTAGCCCAAGTGCTGACACAAAGGGGGGCACGTCCGTGGGGGTGCGAATGGTGTGCATTAGGTTGTGTTTGCAAACCTGCAGCGCAAGGGAAAGCTCCAGCGATATGGGATGTCCGTGTCCTGTAGTTGACATGTGATCGGGCGCAAAGCTCTCCGCGCCGCCAAGGTGTGGGGAGAGAGATCTTGGAAAATCTCAAAGCTTTCTTCCGCAAACTTCCATTGTCTGCGCGAGCGGGCCTTCCTCATGATGGCGTCCTTCAGCGAGAAGTCTGGGATATGGCAGATTAGATCCCTTGGGGGAGCTGAGGCGTTGGAGACCCTAGGCCGCAGAGCTCTGTGGGCCCTATCAATCGCAGCGTGGTGTAGTTGTGGACCACCTAAGATATGGGCAAACGCACCTAGTAAAAAGGTTTACTTTCAGTAATGTCTTCTCTCACTCCCCGCACCCGGATGTTGTGTCTCCGGGACCTGTTCTCGAGGTCATCCAGCCGGCGGTGAAGGTCTGAGAGTCTCCGTTCTGCTGTCTGGCCTACGGTTGAGGGTGCAGCTGGAAGGGTCTTGATCTCTTCCTCGAGGTGTTTAACACATATCAATGGCGGAAACCTCCGCACGGACCTCCGCAATCTTCCGTCCGAAGGTGGCCTTCATTTGATCTATCATGTCCGCAAAATCGGATTGGGTAGGGAGCTCAGCCCGAGTGGGGAGGTCGGCGATCAAACTTTACAGGCGTTGTATCGCAGATTGACCACCAATGGAGGCTGTCTCCGACGGCGCGGGAGATGCCGCCATCTTGGTCGAGCTTGCTTTGCTAGGCCTTGCTTGCGTGGCGCCAAAAAATTCGGTGATCGGTCTCACCGGGGTATCACCAGAGGCTGCTGAGGAATGTCTGGTCTTCCTGCCTTGCGAAGAGCGGACCATAGCCACTTGTGGGTCTGATAGGAGCTCGTGAATTATGCTGCCATCGCTGACTCTAGCCATGCCACGCCCCCTCTTTTGATTTGAGCTGTGATTGCACTCTCGAGGAAATGGCATTGGTGGATGGTGGGGCAATGACAGATGTGGAAGCACTGGGCTGATAGCATGCAAACCGGCCACTGCGTTTAGGGTCAGGAATTGGTGGTGGTGGCTGTATTAGAGCCTGTTCTGGGTGCTGCGGTGGCTGGAATACTGGCTGCGGTGGCTGGAATGCTGGCTGCGGTGGCTGGACTGGAGAGGGTGGTTGTGTGGGCAACAGCGGGATGGGGGGACGTGCGCGGTGCTGCTCCACCAGCACCTCCAAGATGTTCCCCAAATGTGTGAGGCCTGCAGAGATCTCACCCCTCGTGAGGCGCATCTGAGTGCCCATCTCCTGGAACCCCCTCTGGACCTCCCGCCGCAAGAAACGCTGCTCCCTCTGTATAGCATACAGCCTCTCCCCCACAATCACGTTGGCTTGCTCACCATCAACACGAGTCTCTGCCATGTCCTCAGTGACATTGATGAGCTGGTGGAGGGAGTCGTCATCCACTGTCTGGAACTGTGGAGGCTGGGGTTGAGGCTGTTGCTGGGGTTGAGGCTGCCGATGGGGTTGAAGCTGCTGCTTCGGTTGAGGCTGAGCCGCATCATGCGGGACAGTTTGCCAAGCACGGCGGCTTGTGGCCATTTGCCACATTGGTACAAGGGGGAGGATGGGTCTGGTGAGGGGGGCAGCTTGTGGTTCAGCTGCAGCATAAGCTGCAGGTGATGAGGTGTCCAGGAATGAGAACATATCGTCGTCACCCATGAGGTCTGACAGTGAATGCTAAGATATGCGGGTTCAACCTGGGGGGCGACAGGGGATGAGGTTCCTGGGGGGGACTGAGTGGCAGGTGTTGTACCTGTGAAGAGAGGACAGGATAACATGAGTGCAATGCTCAATACACTGTTGGATGTATTTTCAATTAATAGAAAAATGATAAAGTGTCAGACACAGGTGCCAACATGAGATTGGAGGCAAAGAAATATGAATCCATCTTTACTTACAGGCATTTTAAACATGTCAAGCACAGCTATATGAGATATTCCGATTCACACCTGAATGTAGTGTGACTATATCGTCCATGTTGAACTGGGACACATAATTGAATCATGCTGATGTAAAGGGCATCGTACATGACACCTTGCAGCGTGTTACACCCATGGGCTGCAGTTGAGTATACAAGGGTGTGCACAGGTGACCCACCCTTATTTCAATGATGCTGTACAATAGGGCCAGGTTGCCGCTGCTTGCTTTTGGATTTCGTACCTGCAGTGTATTGCTTATACATGCTGCAGGGCATCATTTACCGTGAACTGCACATCAGAATGAATAAATTAATGTTGTCCCTTTTAGATATTGGGACATGTTCCCCCTAAGAATGCCTCCCATCCGAATTAAAGCCTTAATCTGTGCTGTATTCAATATTGATAATGCACTGTGCTATTCTTGGCGGGACCCCCATGCAATTTCGTTAAACACAACATCACAATAAATTTAAACACACCAAATAAATTACTAGTTTGTTGTTTTCGGTTAAAGATTTTACATGCTGTTTGTCATCCTTTAGAATGATGAGGAACCTGATTAGGTTTCATATTTCAAATCATTGTATGCATCACTATTGTTAATCTTTCAGATATGAAGTGATAGTGACGTCTCAAGGACTGCGACATGGCAGCACCTTGAAGGGGATGTCTGCTATTGGCACAGATATGGTGCACAGCCACAGACAGGCCATGCCATTTGCTCGATCAAGTGTCAAAAATGAGTGGGCTTTGAGCATCTAGCCGTTTGACCATTTGTAGATGGCCCTGCGATATCTACTAACAATAAGGTGCACACCCCCTCCATGAATAAAATGCAGATTTAACCCTGTATTAGCACAACAGCTTTAAGATCAATTATGCATGTGCCTCCATAGAAGGTGATCCTTGTATTGTGACATGTGCATGATTGGCAACTTGGCAACTTCCACAACAACAACATTGTCAAAGGCCTCCATAAACAAACTGCAGATTTAACCCTGTATTAGCACAACTGCTTCGACTTTGTGATAAATCACAGTTATTTCTACTCTGTTCTTGAATTTACCCCATATAAATGATAAACAACATAAATCCTTCTTTACATTGTCTCTTTATGATTTGCGTGCAACCTGACACCTTCCAATAGGTTTGCATTACACATCACATGATGCACTATGTAGCGATTGGGTGACAGAGCATCATAGGATATGTAGTCCAAACATCTGCATACACTATTTGGCTGTAAGAATAAGCTTGAATTACAATGGTCACATCAAGTACTCAAGATAAAAGCATTACTCACGCTCAGTGGGTGATCTCTGGTGTGCAGTTTCGAAGCCTTGAAATCCTGACAAACTCGTGACACTGAAAAGTTGCTTCAGCATCTCCTCCCAGGACGCATATACATATGTTCGTAGTGGTCCACCACCAGCTCTCCTTGCATCTCGCCTTTCCCTGAACATCTTGCATTTCAACTCCCGTTTGCAGTCTATATGCGTCTATGAGAAAAAAATTTCCCTTGAGAGTGTATTGCTCTTCTTGTACCCTTGCACCTGAGGCCCCTTGGGACACCGGTGTCCAGGAGTGTGTCTGCCCTCTGACTCCCTGTGCTGTCCCTTGCCCCAAACCTGTCCCTTGGCTGGATGGGCCTGGCCTGGCACTTTCACTCCCCTCGCTCTCAGTCCTATGCCTCTCCCCCTCTCCACTGGTGTCCTTCTCAGGACTCAAGGCCCTGTCACTGCTCCACTTACCCTCTCCACTCCTACGCTCATTCTCTCCACTCCTACGAACACCCTCTACAGGCCTTCTGCCACCCTCTTCTTCACGTCTGCTACCTCCATCTCCACGCCTGGTACCCCCATCTCCACGCCTGCTACCTCCATCTCCACGCCTGCTAACACCCTGCCACGTCTCCTGTCCCCGACTCCACGCCCTGACACCTCTCTTTCTCTCCTCCCCTCCTGCTGCTCCTCAACACAAGATTTCCTACTGAGAATCAACATTACAGAGAAATAACTGTATTATTTTTCATTAAGACTATCCTCATTATTTTACAGACTTTGTAGAATTGTTACACAGAGGCTGAGAGGTGGGTGATAAAGGAGAATGAGAATGCATCTCATGAAAGTATGTGTTTGAATGCAGGTGTGTATGAATTTTGTGAAAGTGAATATGAACAGAAGAAAATACACAGATATAGATCTAACTTATAATTATTAACCCCTTCACTGCTGAGCCAATTCACGTCCGTGTGCGGAGCTCATTTTTACCGCTCTTGCTCATCATGTTTAACCTGCCTGGCGTTATTCCCGAGTGTGACTCAGAGTTAAATTTCGCTACCGCAAGCGGTAACTCCGAGCCTCGGGCTCTATAAACTCACCGCATCCTGCGCTCCCTCGTTGTCTCCGCAGTCATTGCAGTGTGATCGCAGCAGCCGGCGACTTGCTTCCTGGTTCTGCTCCTTGCGAGCACGCAACGCAGGGGGGCGGGACCAGGCAGCAAATTCAAAAACTGTAAAAAAAAGTACAGTATTTTTTACAATAAACTTTGTGCAGTGCAGTGCATAGGGTACTGGGATTCCTGTTCAGATGTGTACTCCATTGCCAATGAAATACGGGACATGGGGTACCAAATAAATTAGAGGATTTATTCTCATCACTCATCAAAGCAGCTTCACACAAATAAAAAGCAAATAAAAATTGTTTGTAAAATGTAATAGGGCCTTCCAATACGCATTTCGCTGGTGCTTGCCCAGATCCAACTGATGACGTCAGGTGACGAGGGGGGACCCAGAGGTGGAGCCGCCATCCAAGATGGCGCCCACCGGAGCTAGGCCGCGATCCAGCGCCATTCGCCGCCGGATCACAGTCTGGCACCTCAGGGGTTAAAGACAGGCATGGCTTGAAAGTGCAAACACTGCCCTCCAAGCGATGCCTGCCTTCAACTTGTAGAGCCCCCCAATCGGGAGGAGAGGGATCCGAAAGGATCCCCTCCTCCTTCAGGCGATCTTAGCCGGGGGGGTCGCCTGGAAATGACGTCATTGCGCACGTCGCGATGACGTCATTTCCGTCGGGAGGCCGATAAAAGCGGCGTCTGACTTCCTGGAAGTCAGAACCCCGTGGGACCCCGGAGAGAGAGGTGAGTATCTCTCCCAGGGCTCCTGCTAGCGGATGACTTGTGTCAATGACGACGTTCCCCACAGGTCAGCGAAGGGGTTAAACAGATGTATTTAGAATTAGAAGTTCATTTAAGTTATTATTTTTCTTGTTTGATGGAATTTGTTTAAGAAATGGGAGTTAATAGTTATTTAATTTTTAGATTAGGCATTTGGATAAGGTCCCTAGTTTGGTTCACTGGAAGAGTGAATCTAGAATCTAGAATCGGGGTAGCATAATGAAAACACCAAAACAAAATATCGGAACCGAAAATGATCTGAAAGGGAAAAAAAATGTAACAAAATTATTTGAAACGGATAAAAGCAAGGCTTTTTCCAACCCACAGTTTTCAATGTAAAAAATATTGCCCGATTTTATTAAATATTTATTCAACCATTTTTTTTTTCACCTGCAGCACAAAGTCTATTTTTTAGGAGTTTTTTTAGACATTTTTTGCAATTTCTTTAAATTTTATGTTTCCTAATTTATTTTAAAGCAAAAAGGCTTTTTCGGCAATAAATGAATACTATGTTTCAGCACCAAAGATCGCTCTGAAGCCCCGCGGGGCTGCTGTCAATGGATCTGAAACATTCAGGGTTATTCAGAGAAAGGTGAAACTCTGAAGGACTTTTGGAGAAGTGAAAATTCTTGTAGCAGGTGCCTGTGGAAATTATAAATAGGGCCCTGATTCCACGTCCCACACTATCGGCTGCTAGAACATATGTTTTATCGATACTGGGATCTGCACGAGTACTTGGTATTCATGCAGATGCACCCAATACCTAAACCGATACCGTAAGCCAGCACTGGGCTGGCTTGCCAGCCAGCGTCCGTGGGGCAGTCTCCTCTGAGCGTTCTTCCTCCTTTGAGTGCCCGCGGGCAAAGGGACGTAGCCCGGCGGCTCGCCTGGGATCCACCAGCTGCGAACTTGCAGAGTTCACGAGCTCACGTGAACTCCGGGATCTCGCGAGACCGCAGCTTGTGCGTGGTTTCCAACGAGCGGCCGGGCTGCAACCCTTTGCCGGCAGACACTCGAAGGTGGAAGAGCGCTCAGAGGAGCCTGGCAGAGCGGGAAGAGACCGCAATCTAGGTGAGTTAGGGCAATCCCTTGTGTGAGCTGGGGGCAATCCCATGTGTGAGCTGGGGGAAATCCCATGTGTGAGCTCTGGGCAATCCCATGTGTGAGCTGGGGGCAATCCCATGTGTGTCCTGGGGGAAATACCATGTGTGAGCTAGGGGCAATCCCATGTGTGAGCTGGGGGCAATCCATGTGTGAGCTGTGTCATGCCTCAGCCCTGGGAACCTGCTATGACCAGTCTGGCTTTCCATTCTCTGCCTGTCTGTATAACTCGAGGGTTAATTCTTGCTCTGATCTGGTGTGTGGTGTGCATAAAACCTGGACACACCCATCTCTCAGGGCTCTCTCATTTTGTGTTCCCTGCCCTTTACTTGTGAGGAGTTGTGAGCCGCCTCTCCCTGAGTCTGTCTATTCCCAACATTCCTCTGTACTGTTATTGCTATTCTAGTGTTCCTTATTCATCTGCCTGCGTTACATCAAGACCTTTTGCGAAGAGCTCCTGATTCCAGGCCTGTGAAACTTGTTAGCAGTGGACACTGCATAGCCCACTATCCCTGGCGTATCCAGACTACACCTGTGGCTGTGTTCAAGGTACCTTTTGTGAAGAGCTCCTGGTTCAGCCCTGTGGATCTTGTCAGCAGTGGACACTGCCTAGCCCACTATCCCTGGCATATCCAGACTACACCTGTGGCTGTGTTCAAGGTACCTTTTGTGAAGAGTTCCTACTTGGGGAACACTACCTAGCCCACTATCCCTGGTACAGCAGAAGAGACTACCTTTGTGAAGAAGGACTTGTCTATTTGTTTTCAGTATTCTGCAAGTGTATATAAGACTGTTGCTGTGTGCTTACCTTGAGAATACACTTAATATACTTATACTGCTTCCTGTGTCTGCCTGATCTGCTCTCCCCCAGCGTCTGGGAAAATAAACATAAGGCCATGCCATGACTCCATCCTGACGCGAGCCTGACATAATGAGAGAGCCAAACACCAGGCCCATGGGGGAAATAACTGCACTGGAAGACATCGTTGATCAGCTGTTCCTATTGCTGGAGAGGGTGTGGGATTGGAGGGACTTCTTTACTTCTTGCCCTGGTCCTGTCAGGCCTTCACCAGTAAGCAACACTTCACAGCAACCAGCTGAATCTATGCGCTCTCCACCTGCATGCAGAGCTCAGGCACCTCCTGTGGAATCGCAGAGAGAGAGGTGTAGGAGGCTGAATTTATGTTTCTACTGTGGGTCAGATTTGCACAAAATTTATTTCTGCCCAATCAGACCCGCCAAGCCATGCCAGGCTCCAGCCGCTGCCCCTGTACCACGCCAGGCTCCAGCCGCTGCCCCTGTACCACGCCAGGCTCCAGCCGCTGCCCCTGTACCACGCCAGACTCCAGCCGCTGCCCCTGTACCACGCCAGACTCCAGCCGCTGCTCCTGTGCCATGCCGAACTCCAGCCGCTGCTCCTGTGCCACGCATGACTCCAACCGCTGCTCCTGTGCCACGCAAGACTCCAGCTGCTGCTCCTATGCCACGCCAGACTCCAGCCGCCGCCCCTGTACCACGCCAGACTCTAGCCGCTGCTCCTGTGCCATACCGAACTCCAGCCGCTGCTCCTGTGCCACGCAAGACTCCAGCCACTGCTCCTGTGCCACGCAAGATTCCAGCCGCTGCTCCTGTGTCACGCAAGACTCCAGCCGCTGCTCCTGTGCCACGCAAGACCCCAGCCGATGCTCCTGTGCCACGCAAGACTCCAGCCGCTGCTCCTGTGCCACGCAAGACTCGCCAGGCCACTGCCAAATCACGCCAGACTCCGGTCGCTGCCAAGTCTCGCCCAGTTAAGTCACGTCAGGTAGCTGCTAAGCCTCGCCAGGCTAACAACATTGGCAAGCCTCGTCGATCCCCTGTACCAAGGAGGTCTGTTTTCTGTGAAAGTCTCTTCGGAGGAGGAGGGTACAGAGGATGAATCCGATGCTGAAGACATGGAGGTCTTGACCCCAGACCCTTCTGGGTCCATAGAGATCCTGCCTACTGAGCTCGTTGACGCAGAACCATGGTTATGGAACCTGAATCCCAGGTACTTATGGAGGTGGGTATGACCCATGTATCTCCTATCCAGACTGCCAAGCACACTAGAGGTGGTCCAGGAGAGCAAGTCTCAGACCCCAACATTATACATGGCTGTGACGCTCTGCCTGATAGAACCGTTTCTTGTTCTCATAAGGATGTCAGGACTTTTTCTATAGCTTCTGATGGCTTCATTATTCCTGATTCAGATCTTGCTGCCTATGAGCAACGGTTGGCAGCCAAGGAGAGGGGCCCATCGCCTATCTTTGCGGGGGTCGTCACCTGTACACCTCTCACGCCCATTCCACCTGTGGACATCCCTACTCCTGATGGTTGTGTTTGGGCATCTAATGGAACGTTGGTCCGTAAAGAGGACCTGAAAATCTTTGAGCAGGCCCTGCTGGCCCAAGGAGACATTTATGATGACACTGACTCGGACTCTGATGGGTGGTGATGACCTCCTAGCTGCTCCTGGTTCTAGCCTATGCCCTAGGTGCCCAGAGTGCACCTTGTAAGGAGCGAGGTACTGTCATGCCTCAGCCCTGGGAACCTGCTATGACCAGTCTGGCTTTCCATTCTCTGCCTGTCTGTATCACTCAATGGTTAATTCCTGCTCTGATCTGGTGTGTGGTGTGCATAAAACCTGGACACACCCTTCTGTCAGGGCTCTCTCATTTTGTGTTCCCTGCCCTTTACTTGTGAGGAGTTGTGAGCCGCCTCTCCCTGAGCCTGTCTATTCCCAACATTCCTCTGTACTGTTATTGCTATTCTAGTGTTCCTTATTCATCTGCCTGCGTTACATCAAGACCTTTTGCTAAGAGCTCCTGGTTCCAGGCCTGTGGATCTTGTCAGCAGTGGACACTGCATAGCCCACTATCCCTGGCGTATCCAGACTACACCTGTGGCTGTGTTCAAGGTACCTTTTGTGAAGAGCTCCTGGTTCCTACTTGGGGAACACTACCTAGCCCACTATCCCTAGTACAGCAGAAGAGACTACCTTTGTGAAGAAGGACTTGTCTATTTGTTTTCAGTATTCTGCAAGTGTATATAAGACTGTTGCTTTCTGCTTACCTTGAGAATACACTTAATATACTTATACTGCTTCCTGTGTCTGCCTGATTTGCTCTCCCCCAGCGTCTGGGAAAATAAACATAAGGCCACGCAATGACTCCATCCTGGCGCGAGCCTGACAGCTGGGGGCAATATATATGTGAGCTGGGGACAATATATTTGTGAGCTAGGGGCAATATATTTGTATGAGCTGGAGGCAATATATTTGAGAGCATGGGACAATATATATGTATGAGCTGGGGGCATTTTATATGAGGTCTGTTTATTGAAAAGCGATCACATGACATTAACCTCCTTGGCGGTCTGATTTTTTCAAAATTTTGTGTCAAAAAGCGTTTCAATTTTTTTTGGGAAGGAAATGTGTTGCTTTATATAGTAGGCATGTAATCCGTAGGAATAACTCACTGAAATCCGTGCAAACAAGAGTCATGTAAACACACTGAGCTAGATAAAGTTTGAAACACGAAATAATAATTTATTATCCCACAAATAATTATCCAAAATAATGGAAATAAATAATATTCAATAAAATAATCAAACCACTGAAATCTTTCAGAAAACATGTTTGCAATGTTAGTGACTGCATATTGCCTCAGTACACGTCCGTGGTATGATATATCTTTAAACATGGGACTGCACAAAGTCCAACGTCACAATCAGGACAATGGAACCTTGTCTCCTTTTGGATTTTCTTGCCCTTGTCATCCCGCTTGGAGCAACACACCACACACATCCTAGTAGGCGCTGACTTCCTCTCTGTTGGTGGGATGTGGTCCATGAAGTGACGACCAGTCAGGTGTTCAGGGTTGACCACGCCAACAGCATGGTGTCCAGGTCTACTGCCAGCCACCGGTGTATGATGGTGCAGAAATATACATTGAGCAACCTTCCAAATGTAGTCCGAATGAAGGAGGGGCTGGTCACTTGCAGAATGTAGGCATTCCACAGGCACTGTTCAAGAAGATGCCCGAAGATCTTGATGTTTAGGCATCGCAGGTTAAAATGTCATCGCTTGATCAGCTCAGTCAACACCTCCCATGGTGGAATTGTAATCCACCACTACCTGCAGCTTCATAATGTCTTTGCCACCTCTCGTATGTACCATGACAGTGGAGTTGTCATGGACAGTGCTCATCAGGCAAACCTTTTTCTTGTCAGGCCAACGCAGTGCCATAATTTTGCGTTTCTGTCAGGCAGCCTTGTCTCCAGTCTTCAGGTTTTACTTCTGAAGATTGGTGGCATGTCGCACCGGTTAGGTCGGACGGTCCCATATGCGTCTGTATTGTGCTGCAGGAGACATTCATAGGATTCAGGGGACGTGTAGAAATGGTCCGTTGTCACACAATAGCCCTGATCCAGCTATGGCTCAATGAGTGACAGCACGGAAGATGCTGCCAATCCATATTTGCTGTATTTGGCGGCGAATTTTGTCCCTTTGCCCATGTATATAACGGGATCCCAGATGTAGCTGGATAAGGATTCACAGAGCATATAGGATTTCACGCCAAATTGTGCCCTCTTTGATGCGATGTACTGCACCCAGCTCAGCCGGCCCTTGTATGCCATTAGACTTTTGTCTATACCGATGTCTCTCTCTGGCACATACTGTAGGTGCGCTGGAAATTTGTGACGATCATTTCATACACGTCCCAAATTTTGCGCAGTTTAGGGAAAGGATGTGTGGTGTCGTCAAATTCCTCTTTTGTTCAGGAAGTGCAGGTATTTCATAATGAGTATGAACCGGTACTCTGGCATCACCGTGCCAAAGAAAGGCATTGCAAGCAATTTATTGGTTGTCCAGTACCACTTCTGCATCAGTTTAGCGATGACTCCCTGGAGAATTATCAGGGCCAGGAATTTCCAGATCTCATCCTTGGTCACTGGTTCCCACTTTCTGCTACGTGACCACTTCTGCGGCAGAGTAACCGACTGTTGCTCCTGGTACCGGTTTGTCTCGGTTACAATTTTTTCTATGACCGCATCGGTCAGGAACAAGCCCAGGTATGCCAAGGGGCTGTTGAGTTCCACGTCCACTTTTATACCAGTTGCTCCAGTAAATGGGAACCTTGGGGGCGCTGCATGATCCACACCATCAATACAGCACCAAGTTGCAACGTCGCTGAGCGCAGCATCAGAATCCTCACAGTTATCACTTTCAGTGTCTGAGGATGAATCTACCCACGAGTCACTGTCGCTCGGTTCTGCAAGCAATTCGTACTCGCTGTCGCTGCTCTCAGGCTGCGCTGCAACCACTTTGGAGGTACAAGCACGCTTTTTGGACGCCATGACCATAAAAAATGCTAAAAAACAAACAAAAATAAAAAACCTCTCTTTTGCTTCTACATAAAAAAATTCTGTCAGGACACAGGACCACTCACTAGGGATACCTGGGGGTGAGTGACACAAAGTAATCGTGACAGAATGCATTGCACCTCTCAGGATTTTATACACTCTAATTTTTACACCTTTTTTTTAGGTTTCAAATTTGCCGCCTGGTCCCACCCCTGTGTCGCGTGGCTCACAGGGAGCGGAACTAGGAAGCAAGTCACACGCCGATGTCGCAATCACACGGAGGTGACTGCAGAGACGGCAAGGAAGCGCAGGATGCGGTGAGTATACAGCCCGAGTGTGGCTCGGGGTTACCGATCTCGGTAGCGAAATTTAAGCCCGAGTCACTCAGGAATACCACCAGGGAGGTTAAATAAAAGTATCGGTACTCAGTATCGGTGAGTATTTGAAAAAAGTATCGGTACTCGTACTCGGTCTTAAAAAAGCGGTATCGGTGCATCCCTAATGGCGTTAATTCAGAAGATTTTCAGAATTGCATTCAGCCAACCTTAAGGCAACGCGCCTGACATCTCTGCAGAGACCATGAGAAGGATCATCCAGCCGGCTCACGACATTCAGTCCAGTCAGAGCAGAAGCAGGGGTAAACACCAGTGCTAGGTGAAAGCTGTGGTGATGTTGCCGCTGGTCCAGACATTAAATAATCATCTGAAATCCTGCTGACCAAGTTGAAGACCTTAACCCCTTAAGGAGCACTGAAGTACATAGTACCCCCTTGGTGCGTGGTGATTAATGTATAAGGGGAGGATGGCTTCTTTGGAGCCCTCTCCCTCCCAAACGGCACAACATAAGCAAAATAAGAGTGGCACTGCTGAACAGATCAGAGTCTGCCCTTTTTAGCGGTGCCTCTCTTTAACCCCTTAGGTGCCGGATCGTGATTCTGCACCAATCGGCGCCGGATCGTGATTTTCACTCAGAAGTGGCTGACATCCTAGATGTCAGCCAAGCCTCCGGGTCGAACCCCACCAACATCATCGCCATATGTGCGATGACATCAGTGGGCCAGTTAACCCCCTAGCTGCCAAGTGGAGTTAGGGAGATCATTTGGATCCCCGTATATGTCACGGTTCTTGCCGCCGGTGCAAGAAGAGGGGCAAATCTGGCACAGCTCTGCCATAATCAAGCAGCAAGTCTCCTGTGGTGCCAAGACCCCAGCTGTGCCAAGTTTCCTGCTGTACTAAGACCTACCTTCCTGTCCCATCTGTCTGGTGTCTTGCAGTGGTGTATTTAGGTTTTTTGATGCCCTAGGCTGACTAGACCTGACTAAACTCGTATACCCCCTAATGTAAATTTGACACACCCCTTCCTGTCAAGATCACACCTCTTCCTGTTTAAACCCCACCCTTCATCTTTAGGCTCTACCTTTTTCTCTTAGAGCTCCGCCTCTTCTTCTCTGTGTATTGTATAAAGCCACAGAAATGTGTGGTGTGTATGAATGTATCACAGAGCTCCACAACAATGAAATCCACAGAAATCTGCACTGTGTATGAGGGTATCACAGAGCACCACAACAATGAAACCCACAGAAATGTGCGCTGTGTATGAGTGTATCACAGAGCAACACAGCAACAAAACCCACAGAAATGTGCGCTGTGTATGAGCGTATTACTGAGCAACACAACAATGAAACCCACAGAAATGAGCGCTGTGTATGAGCGTATCATGGAGCAACACAGAAATAAAACCCACAGTAATGTGCTATGTGTATGAATGTATCAGAGCTCCACAGCAATAAAACCCACAGTAATGTGCTGTGTGTATGAGCATATCACAGAATCCACAGCAATAGCTCACAGTAATGTGCACTCTGTATGAGCTTGTCACAGACCACCACAGTAATAAAACCTCACAGAAATGTGCTGTGGGGGGTGATAAAGTGATGGGGCCAGCAGGCCCTCACTTTATTCTCCCCCCCCAAGCACAGGTAGCTTGCCCCCTCACAGTATTCCCCCAAGCACATATAGTCTGCCCCCTCACTGTATCCCCCCAAGCACATATAGTCTGCCCCCTCACTGTATTGCCCCCAACCAAATATAGAGTGCCCCTCACTTTATCCCCCCCAAGCACTGGTAGTCTGCCCCTCACTGTACTCCCCCCAAGCACATAGTCTGCCCCCTCACTCTATTCCCCAAGCACATATAGTCTGCCCCCTCTCTTTATCCCCCCCAAGCTGAGGTAGTCTGCCCCCTCACTGTATTCCCCCAAGCACATATAGTCTGCCCCCTCACTGTATACCCCCAAGCACATATAGTCTGCCCCCTCACTTTATTCCCCCAAGCACAGATAGTCTGCCCCCATCAAGCTCATATAGTTTGCCGCCCTCACTTTATCCACCCAAGCACAGATAGTCTGCCCCCATCAAGCTCATATAGTCTGCCCCCTCACTTTATCCCCCCAAGCACTGGTAGTCTGCCCCTCACTGTATTCCCCCAAGCACATATAGTCTGCCCCCTCACTCTATTCCCCAAGCACATATAGTCCGCCCCCTCTCTTTATCCCCCCCAAGCACATATAGTCTGCCCATTCACTTTATCCCTCCCCAAGCACAGGTAGTCTGCCCCCTCACTGTATTCCCCCAACAACATATAGTCTTCCCCCTCACTTTTTTCCCTCCCCAAGCACAGGTAGTCTGCCCCCTCACTGTATTCCCCCAAGCACATATAGTCTGCCCCCTCACTTTATTCCCCCAAGCACATATAGTCTGCCCCCATCAAACTCATATAGTTTGCCCCCCTCACTTTATCCACCCAAGCGCAGATAGTCTGTGTCATGAAACTGACATAGTGCTTCCCGCTTCAAACCCCAAGACTTTTATTCCCATGGCGAAAACCCCAAAAGACATAGACATTTGCCTTGGGAAACACTTTAAGTTCATTTATATTGTGTGGTGTGATTTTAATTGTATTGTAAATTGCTTGGTTTTAGTTTAAATGTACCTTTATTACTGTGAATTTAAGAGATGTGTTTTGGAGGTGCAGACCTGAGGTTATTTTCAATGCCCTCTTGTGTGCAGAATGTGTGATTTGTGATTATGTAGGAATGCATTGTCTAGTCTTTGTGATTTAGTTTGAATCTTATTTCTTTGTTGAACTAGAGAAATGTCATCAAATTTGTGTAATCTGTATTATGCAAATACTCCCACATTATCTGTCTATTGTCTGGCCCTTGTGTACCAGGTATCATAATCCCTTGTTTTGACTCTAGAAATGTTACGTAATTGTAGCGCTAACTCCCGGAGGAGCCGCTGAATTTGAACCTCGGGTCAGTCTCCCCGCACTAGGGAATAAATATACTCCAGCACCGTCGTGGATTTTATAAATTATATAGTTTACTGAATAAACTGGCATATAATGAGTAACACGGTATATATATATATTTACAGTACTTCGTAATGCGGGAAACGTGCAGCGGAAAAGAAATACAATGCTTCATAATGCGAGAAACGCGCAGCGAAAAGAGAAAAATATATCTCTAACCCCTTTGTGGTTGGGGAGTGAGTCCCGTACAGGTTATGTCCCAAAGAATGTATGTGTATGTGTGTATTGGTACCCGGGTACAATATTCAACTGGCCAGTGAATTATTTATGAGGTATCTTCGACTAGTCATGTTGGGGCCCTGTGGGTTTTGAAACAAACTGCAGCGTGCTTTAGACTTTCACAACGGCCTGGAAGGCCTCTCACCCATCCGCCAGATACTCTGTGCTCCCCTCGACCCAGGACGTCTCTCCGCTCGATTTTGACTGGGGTTCTCTGTGCCACCGGCTCCGCTGTCTGGCTTGTCTGTATCTGCCTCAGAAGTCCAGCTCACCGCCTGCACTCCCTCTTGGATCGATCTGCGGTTCTCCTAACTCGGGGTCCAGCCAGAACCAGCTTCTTGTCCTCAGACCTCACAGCTTGGTATAGACAGATCTCTGCAGGGTCACTGTCCCGATCCCCGAGCACCAGCGAGGTAGCCCCTGCACTCTGGCCTGGTCACGATCCTTAACAGCTCTGCCTGCTTCCTTCTCCTTTCAGCTCCCAGCTCACTCTGAGCATGCTTTCCATGAGGCTGCTGATGCCTTTCCTTTCCTACACACCCACTTCCTGTCCTCACGCAAAGCATCATGGAAAATGTAGTTCAGTGCCTTCTGTGTTTGTCCAGCATAATCTTACCATGGTCTCTGTCTCCTTTTGGTGCCCATTGCAAGTAAATGCAGCAGAACAGTCTTTTTAAACACAGCGCTACATAATATTGAATTTAACTGTCTACCTAAATCTAATTAGATTACACCAAAACCTCCCTTAGAAGATGTTGTGATTTTGTGTATGTAAATGACCTATGTGTGACTGTATAAATGTGTCTCTGATTAAAGCAAACCAGTTCCATTGTCTAAGCCAAAGACCACAGATCTACAGCGTCGCCTTATTTCTGGGGTGCTAGCAGGCTCTATAGGGTCACGGTCCTTAAGCTTCGTCTAAGGACTGGAGGAAGAAACGGAGTCTGGCTGGGTTAGAACACGGGGGGTCCTGCGAGGAAGCGGCATTGGCGGATGTGACCCTGTTGGGGTACAGAGATCTGTCACAGTCTGCCCCCCATCAAGCTCATATAGTCTGCCTCCCTCACTTTATCCCCCTCCCCAAGCTCTCTCACCACCATCACCTGCTGAAATCAGCCTCTGTCCTCCAGGCTCCTTCACGCAGGCTGGCAGGCTCCACTGGATGCTCTGGCTCCTTTGTTCTGTGCCTCCGTTCTGCTGCTATCACGTGACGTGGTCATGTGGATGAAGGGAGTGGCGCTAATACAGTGTGCCATGTGAGAGGCACGCAGGCTGCATTTTCAAAGTGGGAGGCACATTGTGAGTGACTGCAGTCACTCTGCGCACAGCCGCACATTCTAATACCGGTAATGAGGCAGCGAGCGGATTGTTTTCGTGCGGAGGCTGGCTTTTTTTTTGACGCCCCCCTCACAAGTGAAAAAAAGGTGTCGGCCTAGGCCAAGATACATCACTGGCATCTTGTGTAAATGTTTTCCTCTTGTATCAGTATCCAGTATTTCCCCTGTGTTCTGTATTCAGTATCCAGCCCACAGTATCAGCCAGTCCTGTTTCCTGCATCGCCACCTCGTTTATCCTGCTGTGTGTGTGTATATCTTCAATAAACCCCCTGTTTATGGGCCATATCTTGGCTTCCTCATATATATCACCGTATCCTGGGCTCGTACCCTCGCCTCCCCGTGACCGTATACCCCGATCCGAGGCTTGGTGTAAAAAAAAATTCTCATCTGGGAGGGTATAATAAAATAGGGCTTCAATTGACGCTTGAACATGATGAGCATAAAAAGGTCCAAATGAGCTCAGCGCACAGAGGTGAACTGGCTCAGCAGTGAAGGGGTTATAAAGCAAAAACATGTAAAAAATTTGGTATTTCTAATCACCGGACAAAATTTTGAAACTATTTAGCCGGGGTCTTTTTTGGCAGTTGTAGATTTTGGGGATAACATTTCTAAAAAGTGTGTTTTTGTCCCATTTTTTTTTTTATAGTAAATTATACAATATGATGGAAATAATTGTATCTTTAGAAGGCTTAAAGTAGGACGTAACCCCTGCTTTGCTTGAAGGTACTGTTGGGGTATTTTTGCTAAGCTATTGCCACATTTTACTCCTGAACAGCTGATGGTGGATTGCGTTCATCATACCCTACGCTCATCTAACCCACGGCTTGCAACCCGCTTGAAACGTTATTATTCGCCTTCATTACTTTAAAACAAAAGAGGCTATTATGTGATCTGCCAGGGACCAGCAAGTCACCCATAATGACACGATTATACAGATCTACTGTTTAAACGAAAAGAGTGGACACCTATTCCCTCCTTACTGCGGTCTATCATTATCAAGTATACTTGCGGTTTTCCTTTGAAATTAATTGTCATGCAGGGTGAGGTACTATATATATATATACATGTTCTAACCTGGCAGATGCACTGAACTTTTTAGCCAACTTTAATTTGTCTCTGCCTGAGGATGTACAATTGCCAATGGCCCCAACCGCTTTACCTCAGCTTGCCAAGGTCTGGCATACCGTCCCAGGTTGATGGGAAAAACTATCACTATTTGAAGAGCTGCCAGCCCAGCTCTGGGATTTGTCGGAGATTTTAATCAGGTAAGAAAATTATGCGAGATATAAACAACAACAAATTTATCTCATTTGTATTTCTCAGAAGTTCTCCTAAGTTTCTTTTAATTGTATGTGTTTTGTTTTAAAAAAATAGAACTACCCAGCTTAGATAAAAATATATATATTTACTACGGATGCAAAAAGATTTTAATCTCACAACATAATCAAAGATTTATAAAATACAACATCATCCATCAGCACACAGATTTCTAGCTTTTAGCACATGTTATCCTGTTAGTAACTGCATATACAGTATGGTTAATTCACTTAATAAACAGCCTGCTTAAAGAAAACAATTAACATGTATTCCCAGCAAACCAGTATTTAAAACAAGCTAGTATCTTGTAGATATATATATATATCTGTGCTACTTGGATCAACAAAAAGATGAAGCTATCACTAGTTCTATTTCTAGAGTAATATTGTTTTTTAGTGAATCCTCCCCTAATAACAAGAATTTAGCTTCTAATCTTCTGCTTTTTTATATTGTAGGTTATAACATCCCTGCTTAATACTTCAATCACAATAGTTCTTCCAATTTTAATATATATATTTATATATATACTGTTGCAACAAATACTTAGGACAATTATCCGGTTACCAGACACTTTATATATATTTCTATACTGCAGGTTAGAAATATTTCAAAGGTCACGATCTAGCGATAATCTGAGATAAATCTCAGTCTATATCCATTGCAACATATACACACCTATATACATATATCTCTTACATTAATCCCACTATTTTGTTTTCCATACATTACCTGTCCAAGATCTGGATTCAAACGTTTCTGCAATCATCTTAGTTATCAGTGGATATAATGTATTTTGGAGAGTTTGTGAGAATATGTGAGAGTATTTATAATATATTAGTACAGCTTGGAAAAAAGACGAGACAGAGAAGATATGATAGAAACATTTAAATACGTAAAGGGAATCCACAAGGTAGAGGAAGGGAGTAAATTTAAAAGGAAACAAAGTAGCAAAACAAGAGGACATAGTCTTAGATTAGAGGGGCAAAGGTTTAAAAGTAACATCAGGAAGCATTATTTTACTAAGAGGGTGGTGGATACATGGAACAGCCTTCCAGTTGAAGTGGTAGAGGCCAAAACAGTAATTGAATTTAAGCAAGCATGGGATAGGCATAAGGCTATCCTAAACAAAAGATAAATCCAGGTAAAGTATCCATGTAATTGGGCAGACTAGATGGGCCGAAAGGTTCTTATCTGCCAACATTTTTCTATGTTTCTATTTGTTTGCATCTTAATTTCTTTGTCTCTGAGTTTTCTCCTTGAGCATAACTCGTAAAATAATTTGAGAGAGTAAATGCATGAGTAAAAAAAATAAAATTTGAAGTCCCGAGAGGGAGAAGTGAAGTGTGGTCTGAGTTGAAATGAAGCCAAGTGAAGTGATGTTGTGGAATGAATGACCTTTACTCATTGTGTTCTGTTCAGTTATAGAGTAAATGACATCACTTATTACGTACCTCTCTATTTTGCATATCTGCTCATTTTCTATATAACCCTATGTAAACTCCAGAAACTGTCAACCTTTACTACACCACAAGATGGCAGTATTGATTTTCAAATGAAATATAACCATATTATATTTAATTTTCTTATCCTAGTTCATAGACAGGGGTGTGGAAATTTAAAAAAAATCTACTTGTCCAACGGACTAAGTAGTAGTCCAATCTACTTGTCCCTCAGGACGATCTACTTGTCCTGATAATTTCAACAAAATAGTGTTTAAATAGAGGTCTTTATTCATGACAGCCTAGGGAGGCAGCGTCAGATACATGTGATGAATAAAGACCTTTATTTAAACACTATTTTGTTGTGTGTATCTATGTATATGTATGTGTATATAATATATATATATATATATATATATATATACACATACATACATACACACACACATTGCAGCCCTGTGTATTTATATATATACACATGTATGTACCGTGTGTGTGTACATACACATTGTATGTATGTATACACACACATGGCTACAATGTGTATGTATGTAAATACACACACACACGCAGGGCTGCAGTGTGTGTATACATATATATGTATATAAATGCATACATACACACTGAGGGTTGCAGTGTCTGTGTGTGTGTGTATACATACTGAGTTTTGAAGTGTGTGTATATATACACACACATTTCAGAACTCTGTATATATTGTCGGATATAATCTCTGCACGTGAATACAACACGTTATATATATTGGACTTATCAGCCAAGCCTCCAATATGTCTATATTGGACCTACTGGACCTACCTCAGCAGTTGCCTCCAATATATCAGGGATTATTATTTCATAAGAAACTTATACGAGACACAAATATCAATCGTTTATATTTCTTAGAAATTATCCTGAATTCTTTTAATTGTCTGTGTTTTGCTTTAAAAAAATACAATAATCGGATAAAAATATATATATATTTATTACGTATGCAAAAAAGTTTCAAATCTCATATCATAAACAAAAATTTATAAACCACAATCCATCAACATATAAAAACTAGCTTCACAATATATGTATCTCCGGTTAGTAACTGCATATATGATTAATATCATTTACCTTATCAGTTAGTAACTAATACACAAATGGTTAATAAACATTTCTGCTTAATACAACCTGCATTTCCCAGCAAACAATGTTTAACCAGCCAGCTCTTATAGATATATATATATCCCTATGCTACATGGATCAACAAAAGATGAGCTAATTTAATGATAAGTATTAAAAACTTATTTAGTGAATCCTCCCCTAATCTCGAGAATTAAACTTCTAATCTTTTGCTTTTTATTTTGTAGTTATATAATTCCTTGCTTATTAATTTTAATCACAGTAATTTCCAAATTCAATATATATTGGTATCAATCTTACAACATTTCTTTTAGGAATAAATCCTTATATCCACTTCTTCATATTTCTATCTGCAGAAAATACTTAGAATTTGGATCGAACCGTATCTGAGAAGTCTCAGTCTACGTTGCAAGAATATCTACAAATATATATTTACATTAATTCCTTATTTCATACATTACCTGTACAATTTGGATGTTGATAAGTCTGCCTTGGAATTCCTGATGTAGTAATTTTTGAATGTGTGAAAATTATCGATCAGATAATCAATGCATGTACGTTAGAGATTTGGTGAGAGTCAGAAATTTAGTGAGAATCTTGATTGCCTCATGTCTTGGGATCTGCCTGCATCGTGGTGTGAGTCTGAGTGTTGGAATCTTGGACTCTCAGAGTGTCATGTCTAATGCATTGCAGTGTGAGTCTGTGAATGCTGGAATCTCCGACTCTCAGAGTGTCATAAGTAATGGACGTCTGAATGCATTGCGATGTGAGTCTGACCGCTGGAATCTCCGACTGACTTGTAACCAACATTGCCACTTATTATAGTCAATTTGACATCACAGGCAATATTTTTAATATATTTACTATCCTCTAGAGGGCAGTATTGCACTTCTTAATTAATTCACCCATTTCTTTTTAATTTTCTTATCTCGGGTCAAAAGATCAATCTGACTTAACAAAGACCTTCTCTTCTCCCAACTATTAGACCCAGTGTCTCCATCTGTCATCTTTGATTTATATCCCTACTCCCTTTTGAAATTACTTACTCAGAGTCCCATCAGCTAAATTCTTTTCTGGTTAACTCAACAAAATCTATTCTTTAGTAAATTTTATTTACCAATTATATACTTTCTACAATATTTATTGGAATATATATTTCCTACTGTAAATTAATAAAATATACCTTGATTATAAACATATATTTTGTGAATATAAATCTATATTAGGAATATTAACTCTTATTCCTATACCCAAAAGACAAAATATCTTTTGTTTTAAGACAGACCAATAAATTTAATTATGACACGTCTTAGCACTTAACTCTAGCATTATCACACAAAAGAAACATTCTAGGTTCCTTCATGTCTGGCACTTCTTAAAAAAAAAATATAAAAGACTTCACCCAGGAATGAACTCTGTAAAAAAAAATCTCGTTCATTTCTAAACCTAGAGAAATTTTGGAGAAAAACTGTCTTTCAAAACAAAATGGCTACAAGCATCCATTTTAAAATTCTCCTTTTCTGTGTAATATACCGGACAATATACAAACACATTGCAGCTGTGTGTGTGTGTATTTACAAACACACACATTGCCGCCCTCAGTGTGTATATACATACATTGCAGCCCTCAGTGTATATAACTATAAACACCGAGGGCTGCAATGTGTATATATATATATATATATATATATATATATAGTGGCAAGAAAAAGCATGTGAACCCTTTGGGATTATGTGGAGTTTTGCATGAATTGGTCATAAAATGTGCTCTGATCTTCATCTTCATTGTCCTGTTGCATCACCCATCCTCTGCGGAGCTTCGGTTGGTGGACAGATGGTCTTACGTTTTCCTGCAAAATGTCTTGATAATCTCTGGAATTCATTTTTCCATCAATGACAACAATCTGTCCAGGCCCTGAGGCAGCAAAGCAGCCCCAAACCATGATGCTCCCTCCGCCATGTTTTACAGTGGGGATGAGGTTTTGATGTTGGTGTGCTGTGCCTTTTTTTCTCCACACATAGTGTTGTGTGTTTTTTCCAAAAAACTCAATTTTGGTTTCAACTGTCCACAGAATATTTTGCCAGTAGTGCTGTGGAACATCCAGGTGCTCTTTTGCAAACTTCAAACGTGCTGCAATATTCTTTTTGGACAGCAATGGCTTCCTCCGTGGTGTCCTCCCATGTACTCCATTCTTGTTTAATGTTTTCCTTATTGTAGATGTATCAACAAAAATGTTAGCATGTGCCAGAGATTTCTATAAGTTTTTAGCTGACACTCTAGGATTCTTCTTTACCCCATTAAGCATTCTGCGCGGTGCTCTTGCAGTCATCTTTACAGGACGACCACGCCTAGGGAGAGTAGCAACAGTGCTGAACTTTCTCCATTTGTAGACAGTCTTACCATGGACACATGAATATCAAGGCTTTTGGAGATACTTTTGTAACCCTTTCCAGCTTCATGCAAGTCAACAATTCTTGATCGTAGGTCTTCTGAGAGCTCTTTTCTGCGAGGCATGGTTCACATCAGGCAGTGCTTCTTGAAACCATAAACCCAAAACTGGTGTGTGTTTTTAAAGGGCAGGACAGCTTTCAGCAACACATCGAATAAAATCACACTGATTGGACTCAAGGTTGGCTCACTCCTGGCTCCAATTAGCTCTTGGAGAAGTCATTAGGCTAGGGGTTCACATACTTTTTCCACCCTGCACTGTGAATGTTTACATGTTATGTTCAATAAACACATGAAAACATATACAGGGTTATTCAGAGAGCGTGAAAAGCAGGAGAATGACTGGAGAATGAAAAATTCTAGGTCAAAATAGCCGATGATGAAAGGGAGAATTTTTCTGGTCTGGCTATTTTGACCTAGAATTTTTCATTCTCCAGTCATTCTCCTGCTTTTCACGCTCTCTGGATAACCCTGATAATGTTTGCATTGTATTATTTTTTAGCAGACTGTGTTTTTCAAAGTGTTGTGACTTAGATGAAGATCAGTGCACATTTTATGACCAATTCATGCAAAACTCCACATAATCCCAAAGGGTTCACATACTTTTTCTTGCCACTGTATATATATATCAGCCCTGTGTGTGTGTATTTACATACAGGGCAGCCGTGTGTGTGTGTATATACACACACAGGCATGTTTCAGACCAGACATGGGGCGCTGTCTGTACGCTCTATCGGCATTCGGACAGGCCCCTGCAGTTTACCGCGTTTCATAACTTCTACCGAGTGCCGCGGGCAAAGTCTCCCAGCGGCCACTTGTTGCTAAGCCCCCAGCCGCGATCTAGCGAGAATGCTCCCAGCGTGATCTCGCGAACTCCGAGATCTCACGCCTGGGGGCTTCCCAATGAGCGGCCGCTGGAAGACTTTGCACGCGGCGCTCGTTATAAGGTACGAAACACGGTAAGCTGCTGGGGTCTATCCGAATGCTGTTAGAGCGTTCGGACAGCCGCCCCAGCCCCTCAGATGCCGGCAAGCCAGCTCAATGCTGGCTTCCGGTATTGGGGGCGTCCCTGGAATTAGTCCGCGCCCGCCGGACTGCATCTGAAAAAAAAATACTCGCCCGGCCTTCATGTCCCGGGCGTCGGGCGATACAATTCCCACAACCCTGCTAGATCGATCTCTCTTAACAAAGGACCTTCTAATATTTCCAGACAGTGTGTCTCTGGTTGTCATATTTGATTTAATATTAAGGATCCCTCTTTTTCTACTAGCCATTTCAAAATTTTCTTATCAGTTACATTCCTTTTACTTTAAATTAGGCTTGTGCACCGATTTTTTTTTTTTTGATTCGGTTCGATTTGTTCGGATGTTTAAAATTTTCGATTCGGCTCGTTTCGACCGATTTCTGTTTCGATTCGGCTCGTTTTTCGTGTACATTTTTTTTCGGAATATCGACCATTTTTCGTGTTTTCGGGTCACTTTGCTCGTTTTTTGTATCGACTTTTCGTGATTTCGGAAATTTTCATTTTTTCGGAATGTCTGTTCTCCTCGTTTCAAAGTGTCTAACTCTATTCGTTTTGACGTAAACTACTATGGTTTACTTTTTTTATACTTTATATCTTTTTTTATAATAAATTTTTGGTTTGTTTTTCGGATCCGATAATTCATTCCGTCGATATGATAATTCTGGCGATTCTATCGTGTTTTTTTTTTATTAAATAAAGATCCTTTTTTTCTTATGAATATACATTTCACAACTTTATTTAATCATATTAAAATGGTATGAAAGCCAAGGAGCAAAAAAAATGAACAAAACGATTTTAAAATACGCTAAACTGACCCGAATGCCACAAGAACCAAGTGATACGCATTTACAAATACAAAATTTACAGAATCAGCGACATAACCGATAATAGTTAAATATACGATGTCCAGAATTACCGAAATGGAACCGAAATCATGAATAGAGCATAAATAAATTTCGGAAAACTTTTCGGATCTGTCGGTTTTCGGGTCCGATCCGATTCGGAAATTCGGCCGAATCCGAAGACACGAATCGGGAAATTTCGTGAAAAGTCCGAAATTCCGAAACCCACATCCCTACTTTAAATCAGCAGATAATACTTCTATTCTTCAGTATACTGCTTACATAGCTATAATATACTTCAAAATATATTTACAACTTACATTGTTTAGAAGGGATAGGAAACATAAGAAAGGGGGTGGAGTGTGTTTATATGTAAATCAGGATTTAAAGCCTAATATTACACAACTGAAAAGCGATGAGGGAAATGTGGAATCCTTA
Organism: Leptobrachium leishanense; assembly: GCA_009667805.1. Lineage (NCBI taxonomy): Eukaryota > Metazoa > Chordata > Amphibia > Anura > Megophryidae > Leptobrachium > Leptobrachium leishanense. The sequence goes on from RXON01003248.1 coordinate 27,472, forward strand.
TGGGTAAATATTTTGTTGGGGAATAAACAGGGAAGTCAACTATTGGTTGGGATATGCTATAAACCACCTAATATAGATAATGATGAGGAAGAACAACTGTTAGAGCAAATTAGGAAGGCTGCACATCATGGTAGCACTTTAATTATTGGAGATTTTAATTACCCGGACATTAATTGGGATAGTGGGACTAGTAATTCAGCAAAGGGAATCTGGTTTCTGAACATTTTAAATGATACCTTCATGTCACAACTGGTAGAAACACCAACTAGAGAGGATAACTGTCTGGACCTGGTTATAACAAATAATGTGGATCTTTTCTCAAATATTAATGTAAAGGAACAGTTGGGAAACAGTGACCATAATATGGTGACTTTTGAAATAAACTCAAAAAAACACATTCATAAGGGGCATGCTAAAACATATAATTTTAAAAGGGCCAACTTTATTAAAATAAAGGAAGCTCTCAATGTCATTGACTGGCAGAAACTCTTTCACGGGAAAAACACTGAGGATAAGTGGAATATCTTTAAACTAACACTAGAAAAGTACACGTCTCAATATATTCCACTGGTTAATAAATATAAAAGAAACAGACTGAAACCAATGTGGCTTAGTAGGAAGGTAACTAAGGAAATGAAAAATAGAAAGAAGGCATTTAAAGCTTTTAAATCTGATAAATCTGAGGCATCCTATAAAGCATATAGGGCAGCCAATAAAGCATGTAAAAATGCGATTAGATGGGCTAAACTAGAAAATGAAATAGCCAAAGAGAGCAAGACCAACCCTAAAAGATTCTTTAGGTACATAAATTCTAAAAAACCCAAGAGTGAAAATGTAGGTTCACTAAAATCTGAGTCAGGGTTATTGTTAACTGAAGATCAGGATAAGGCAGAAATTTTAAATGATTATTTTTCTTCAGTATTTATCAAAGAGAAACCTATAACAGGAGACATGCAATTCATTAATAAAAACTTACTAATACAAAGTGACTGGTTGACTCAGGACAAGGTTTTGCAGAAATTAAACAATGTGAATGTGAATAAAGCCCCAGGGCCAGATGGAATTCACCCACGAGTACTGAGAGAGCTATGTGTTGAAATATGTAAACCTCTGTTTTAATCTTTCAAGATTCTTTTCTTTCAGGAATAGTACCAGAGGATTGGAGAAAAGCTGACGTGGTCCCTATATTTAAGAAAGGTTTAAAATTTGTTCCTGGGAATTATAGACCTGTGAGCTTAACATCTGTGGCTGGGAAAGTATTCGAGGGGTTACTAAGGGATAATATTCAGGAATTTACTGGGAGGTATAATGTTATTGGCAAAAATTAGCATGATTTAAGACCAGCTCCACTGAGCCTTGGCTCTTGTGACATCCCCAAGTGGCATTCTTAAGTGGACGCTCAGAGTTGATTTCCTGGAGTTTTATCCAAGATCCCCTACGCCATCACGATCCCTAATTCCTGTGTCTCCTCTCTCCACAGGTAGGCATTATCACTCATCATCCACAGACACCCACATCTCAACTGATCCCCTGCATACTTTTGCTGGTAGGAATTATCACCCATCATCCACAGACACCCACATCTCAACTGATCCCCTGCATACTTTTGCTGGTAGGCATTATCACCCATCATCCACAGACACCCACATCTCAACTGATCCCCTGCATACTTTTGCTGGTAGGCATTATCACCCATCATCCACAGACACCCACATCTCAACTGATCCCCTGCATACTTTTGCTGGTAGGCATTATCACCCATCATCCACAGACACCCACATCTCAACTGATCCCCTGCATACTTTTGCTGGTAGGACCCCTATCACCCAGTATTCGCAGGCACCCACATTATAACGTTTCCTTGGTTTTTTTCTGTGTTTTTTTATTTATTTTTGTTTTTCTCCACCATTTGCTTTGCTAATTAGCATGTGAATCTCCTGCCCTGTTGACACAGCCCATCCAGCTTCAGGTGTTTGCATTTAGGCAGTTAAAAAGTAATCAGTCCGCCCTTTATAACATTTAAGACCAGCTCCACTGAGCCTTGGCTCTTGTGACATCCCCAAGTGGCATTCTTAAGTGGACGCTCAGAGTTGATTTCCTGGAGTTTTATCCAAGATCCCCTACGCCATCACGATCCCTAATTCCTGTGTCTCCTCTCTCCACAGGTAGGCATTATCACTCATCATCCACAGACACCCACATCTCAACTGATCCCCTGCATACTTTTGCTGGTAGGAATTATCACCCATCATCCACAGACACCCACATCTCAACTGATCCCCTGCATACTTTTGCTGGTAGGCATTATCACCCATCATCCACAGACACCCACATCTCAACTGATCCCCTGCATACTTTTGCTGGTAGGCATTATCACCCATCATCCACAGACACCCACATCTCAACTGATCCCCTGCATACTTTTGCTGGTAGGCATTATCACCCATCATCCACAGACACCACATCTCAACTGATCCCCTGCATACTTTTGCTGGTAGGACCCCTATCACCCAGTATTCGCAGGCACCCACATTATAACGTTTCCTTGGTTTTTTTCTGTGTTTTTTTATTTATTTTTGTTTTTTCTCCACCATTTGCTTTGCTAATTAGCATGTGAATCTCCTGCCCTGTTGACACAGCCCATCCAGCTTCAGGTGTTTGCATTTAGGCAGTTAAAAAGTAATCAGTCCGCCCTTTATAACATTTAAGACCAGCTCCACTGAGCCTTGGCTCTTGTGACATCCCCAAGTGGCATTCTTAAGTGGACGCTCAGAGTTGGTTTCCTGGAGTTGCGGGACTGGAGGAAGGAACTGCAAGGCCCAATTTTACTCTGGGCAACCTCATTCCCATAATCCCTCAGCGCCTGTCCTCTTTCTCCTGTGCCCTCTGGAACGCTCGCTCTGTGTGCAACAAACTCACAGCCGTCCATGACCTCTTCCTTTCAAACTCCTTCAACCTCCTAGCTTTAACTGAAACCTGGCTAACTCCCTCTGACACGGCCTCCGTTGCTGCTCTCTCACATGGTGGTCTACACTTGAGCCATACCCCCAGACCGGGTGAGAGAAATGGTGGCGGGGTCGGAATCCTGCTCTCTCCCACCTGCACCTACCAGCATCTCCCTCCACCCCCATCCCTCTCCTTCTCCTCCTTCGAGACACACTGCATCCGCCTGTTCTCTCTCTGGCTCTTAGGGTGGCAGTCATCTACCGCCCACCGGGACCAACCTCCCAGTTCTTTGACCACTTTGCTACCTGGCTTTCTCACTTCCTGTCTTCTAATCTTCCATGCCTAATTCTCGGGGACTTCAACATTCCCATTGATGATCCTTCCGCCCCTGCTGCCTCCAAACTTCTTTCACTCACGTCCTCCCTTGGACTCACACAATCCTCCCTCCTCCCTACCCACCGCGATGGTCACGCTATTGACCTTGTCTTTTCCAACCTCTGCTCCATTTCTGAGTTCAACTGTCGCCCTTTCCCCATCTCTGACCACCACCTTCTCTCTTTCAACCTATCTGGACTTCCTAAACACCCTGCTCCCCCACCCCGCACACACACTCGCAGAAATCTACATGCTGTGGACCCCCATCAATTCTCCAACCTACTTCACCACCTCCCTCATACCTCATCCTTCACCTGCCCTGATGCTGCCACTAATCACTACAACACTACTCTTATCTCTGCTCTAGACGCTCTTGCTCCTCTTCGACTCTGTAAGGCCCCACGCCGCCAGCTTCAGCCCTGGCACACCCTCCAGACACGCTACCTGCAAAGATGCTCCCGCACTGCAGAGCGTGCCTGGAGGAAATCCCGCTCTGAAGCTGATTTTGTTCACTTCAAGTTTATTCTCCGGTCATACACCTCTGCCCTCCACTTGGCCAAACAATTCCTTCTTCTCATCTCTTATATCTACGCTGTCCTCCAACCCTAAACGGCTCTGGTCCACCTTCAACACCCTCCTCTACCCCCTACACTCCCCCCACAGCTGCCTTCAGCGCTCAAGACCTGGCAGACTACTTCCTCAGTAAAACTCTAAATATCAGAAGCAACATCCCAACACAAGATAGTTATCTGCCACCTCCATTCCCAGAGGTCCCCTCTGCCACCCTCTGTCGCTTCCTCCCAGCCACTGAGGAGGAAGTCAATTCCTTATTGTCCTCCTCACATCTCACCACGTGCCCGCTCGACCCCATTCCCTCACATCTAATTCCTCCCCTCTCCTCCTCCCTCACCCCTGCTCTCACACACATCTTCAACCTATCTCTCTCCACTGGCTCCTTTCCATCCGCCTTCAAACACGCGCTAGTTACCCCTTTACTAAAGAAACCATCCCTCGATCCCAACTCTCCATCCAACTACCGCCCTGTATCCCTGCTTCCCTTCACATCAAAGCTCTTAGAAAAACTAGTCTTCAACCGCCTCTCCTTCTTCCTGTCCTCCAATTCCCTACTTGACCCCCTGCAATCTGGCTTCCGTCCCCTACACTCAACTGAAACTGCCCTCACCAAAGTCACCAACGACCTCCTAACTGCTAAAAAACACGGCCACTATTCTATTCTCATCCTGCTCGACCTCTCGGCTGCTTTTGACACTGTTGACCACCCCCTCCTTCTACAGACCCTCAACTCTCTGGGTCTCGGTGACACTGCACTTGCTTGGGTCGAATCCTATTTATCCAACAGGTCCTTCTGTGTGTCCTTTGCTGGAAACTCCTCCTCCTCATTGCCTCTATCTGTTGGTGTACCTCAAGGCTCTGTCCTTGGTCCTCTGCTCTTTTCCATCTACACCTCCTCCCTGGGCAAAATCATCAACAGCTTTGGCTTCAATTACCACCTCTACGCTGATGACACTCAGATCTACCTCTCTACCCCTGATCTCTCTCCCCCTGTCCTTTCAAAAGTCAGTGACTGTTTATCTGGCATCTCCTCCTGGATGGCCTCCCACCACCTAAAGATCAACATGTCAAAGACTGAACTCCTACTTATTCCTCCCTCCAATGCCTCCCCACCTCCTGACTTCTCTATCACGGTGGAGGGTATCACCATTTCCCCATCAAACCAAGTTCGCTGTCTTGGAGTTACACTTGACTCTGCTCTTTCCTTCATCCCCCACATCAAGTCTCTTTCCTCCTCCTGCCGATACCAACTGCGTAATATTTCCAGAATTCGGCCATTTCTTACTGCTGTCACCACAAAAAACTCATACACGCCATGGTAATCTCCCGACTCGACTATTGCAATAATCTCTTATCTGGCCTCCCTCTGTCCCGCCTCTCCCCCCTACAATCCATCCTGAACGCCTCCGCCAGGCTAATTCACCTCACCCGCCGCTCTGTCTCTGCCGCTCCCCTCTGCGAGTCCCTTCACTGGCTCCCCATCCACTGCATAATTAAGTTTCAAAATCCTTATCCTTACCTACAAAACCCTCACTAACTCAGCTCCTCACTACCTGTCCTCACTAATCACCAAATACACCCCGGCCCGCTCCCTAAGGTCAAACAGTGACCTGCGACTAGCTTCTCCCCGCATCACCTCTTCCCATGATAGACTGCAGGATTTCTCACGCGCAGCCCCCACTCTCTGGAACGCTCTCCCTCGTACTGTCAGACTTTCCCCTAACTTCTCTTCCTTCAAACGCTCCCTTAAAACGTTCCTATTTAGGGAAGCCTACCACCCAACTCACTGACGCAACCATCAATCACTCTCACCTTACAGTCCTCTCCTCCTGTTTCCAACCCCAACCCTCCCAGATTGTGAGTTCCTACGGGAATAGGGCCCTCATCTCCTCCTGTACTGTTTGTCAAATGTTGTTCAATGTATTGTAACCCTGTCTATACTGTGCTTATTGTACAGCGCTGCGGAATATGCTGGCGCTTTATAAATAAAGAATAATAATAATAATAATAATAATGGTTTCATGAAACACAGATCAATGTCAGACTAACCTAATTACGTTCTAGGAGGAAGTAAGTAGAAGTATAGATCAGGGGGTCGCAGTGGATGTGATTTACTTAGATTTTGCCAAAGCTTT
>RXON01003249.1:0-12962 GCA_009667805.1 Leptobrachium leishanense
AGGAACACCATTTACGGTCATTTGAAATGTAATTTTTTTGTTTTTAAATGCTTCAAAACATCCTACATCCGCCACTTCACGGGCAGGTTATGGAGACCTCCTAGGCACGATATTTGAAGGAATTTTTATTCTTAACCATTATTTCATGGAAAACTCGCTGTTCCTTTAAAAACTTTTTTTTACATTTTGTCCTTGTTTCCTGTCCCCCAGGGCACTACCCGGACCCCATACACCTTTTATGGCAAATATCTTGCATTTATGCCCTCTTGGAGGGCACACTAAGATTTGAACGTTCGAGTCCCATTGACTTGCATTGAGTTTGAATCGTGTTCGCGTTCGAACCCGAACTTTTGAAATTGTTCGAATGCGAACCGAACACGGGGGTGTTCGGCTCATCCCTACCAACCACGACAAAAAAAAAACAGTCCGCACACCGATTTCTGCGAGCAACGTTACTGCGCGCGTGTTTTTGCGCGTCCGTTTTACACGCGTTATCTTTTGACGGATCAAAAAATGCACTAGGATTGTAATACCAGCGTTGATTTACGCACGTTAATGCATAACGCTGTGAGCAAAAATTCACGCACTGCGCGCGCATTTTTATGTGAAGAATGTAATAGAGCCCTTACTTTTTTCCAGTTTTTGTTAAACATCTGCATTTCCTTAGAAAATTCTCCATTTGCCATTTTTTTTTAAAAGTAATTCATAGAATATGTAATTAAAAAGGTTTGGATGATAAACCTATACATATAAAAAAATATACACATAGAAATAATTCATTATGAATCTGCGGAGTCCACTGATAATAATGATATATTAATTTGTCCGAATCCGGCTAAAAAACATGGCTCCAAATAGTTTTTAAGAACACAATTAACAGTTAGCTCAGCGCACAGGGGTGAAATTACCCAGCAGCAAAGCGGTTAAAATAAATATAATGCTAAGTTCCAGAAGAAAATAATATTTCTTATAGAACCTAAAATGACGCTTGTCCAATAATAATTACAATTTTCTCAGAACGACCAGTTATATAGCGGATTATACATAAACCACAGGGCCACACTCAGCCTGAACATGTATATCCTAAAACACGACTTCTGGAACCAATAGAATCAATAAATATATATATATATAAATTTCTTTATCAAGATAATATCAAAAGGTTAACCGTAAATTTAGGTTAAAAAGTGGGAAAATACATAATAATTGTAAACACACCAAGAGGTTTCCCATTTTTGAACATTTTGTACAAAGTTACCTAAAAATGACAATAACCACAAAGATCGTCAATGGAAAAGTCTCGAATTTATTTTCTGCGTAAAAATTTGTGGATAATGTGCAATGGTGTGTTCAGTGGCGGAAGTACCAGGGTCGCAGCGGTCGCAGTTGCGACCGGGCCCTGGCATTCCGCCACTGGAGGGCGGCCCAGCGCCGCCGCCAGATTCCGGCAAAAAGCGCCAGAATCCGGGAGCAGCGCCGCCGGCTGTTCCCCTCCCTGCGAGCAGAGCCCGCTGGCTTGCAGCTTGGCCGAACTAGCTGACCAGCGCACGAGATCTCGCGAGAACTCGGCTGCGCTGGTCAGGTGGTTTCCGCTGAGCGGCCAGGCTGCATGCTTTCAGCGGCCGCTCACCACGGAGAGAGGAGCCAGAGAAGAGCCTGAGGTGAGCTGGGGGGCCCTATATACCCATAAGAGCTGGGCCTGGGCGCAAATCTATCCATGAGCTGGGGCAATATATCCATGAGCTGGGGCAATATATCCATGAGCTGGGGCAGTATATCCATGAGCTGGGGCAGTATATCCATGAGCTGGGGCAGTATCCATGACATGAGCTGGGGCAATATATCCATGAGCTGGGGCAGTATCCATGAGCTGGGGCAGTATCCATGACATGAGCTGGGGCAGTATATCCATGAGTTGGGGCAGTATCCATGAGCTGGGGCAGTATATCCATGAGCTGAGGCAGTATCCATGTGCTGGGGCAGTATATCCATGAGCTGGGGGCAAATATATCCATGAGCTGGGGCAGTATCCATGTGCTGGGGCAGTATATCCATGAGCTGGGGCAGAACATCTATGAGCTGCGGGCAAATATATCCATGAGCTGGGGCAGTATCCATGCTGCGGGCAGTATATCCATGAGCTGGGGCAGAATATCCATGAGCTGGGGGCAAATATATCTATGAGCTGGGGGCAAATATATCCATGAGCTGGGGCATTATATCCATGAGCTGGGGCATTATATCCATAAGCTGGGGGCAAATATATACAGGAGCTGGGGGCAAATATATACAGGAGCTGGGGGCAAAAATATTCATGTGTGGCCTGGGGGCAATAAATGTCCATGTGAGCTGGGGACAATATATATGTCCATGTGAGCTGGGGCAATATATATATCCATGTGAGCTGGGGCAATATACAGTATATATCCGTGTCAGCTGGGGCAATACTATCTTTTTTATATTGCAGGAAAAAAAAAAAGTAAAAATATAGATATTTTTTGGGGGGGGTTGGGGGCCCTTCATGGATTCTTGCACCGGGGCCCTCAGGTTTATAGTTACGCCACTGGGTGTGTGTTCTAGATCTGTGGAACAAAATATCTGTGTGTTCATCACACATAATGAAGCTCTGCTCTTTACAAGGTAACGACAACACGGTGAAACTCACACACAAAAAAAGCTAAGTATATATTAAAATGACTTAAATCATATAAGAGAATCCTTAATTTGGGTGTGTCCGTGTTTCTATGCTAAACTGGAGGGATGATTCCTAACCTGATGGGATGATGGCTGCGCTGCAGGGACGATAGCTTAGCAGGCACTATGTCATAATGGAGCTGCACAATGTGATGTCAGAGGTGATGTCACTGATACTGTCTATATACACCAGGACATGGTAAACAACAGTCATCTCGCTGCTGAAGGTTCTTACTGAAAGCATCGTTTCCTGATCTTGGAGAGTTATCTCTAAAGGTTTACTTCATTGAAAGGTTTTCATTTCATCGAGCTCAGCGCAAAGCTTAAGGTAAGACAGAAATCCTATTCCCTTTAATCATTGCCAAGAGATGGAAATTAAAATCCCACTCAATTAAATATCCAAAACACAGAGGAGCGGCCACTCTGGACGATTTCACAATATGTCAAGGCTCGAGTATGGCTTGAAACATTGTGATATCCATGTATTAAAGGCTCTTGAGCGGCACGGTCTTCTTTTGTCTTGCAATTTTGGCCACGCAATAGGCACGTGTGCCCTTCCTGTCTTCTCCGTTGTTTAGTTTGCATTTAATAAAATCTTTCCCCCTCCCCCCACAGGAGAAGGCTTCGGTAAGGAGGTGAAGATGGACACGGCCTTTGGCCGTCTGGCCGATGCTCAGTTCCTTAAGCTGCTTCAATGCGTGCGCAACGAAGACTTTGTGCAGATACGGAAGTTCAGGAGATATGGCGTTCCGAACCTGGTCAACCTCACGGAGCCATCTCTTGGACTTGGCGTGCTGCATGTGACTGCCAAGAATTACGCAGGGATCATGACAACATCCATGCTGCGTATGGGAGCCCATCCCGACACCCAGGACAAGATCGGTCGTACGCCTGCAATGACAGCAGCAGAGCTTGGACATGACCTTGTCCTGAGAGATACTGGCCAACGCCAAGGCAGACATGTCCATCGTGGACAAATACGGAAAAGGTAAGTCACGTTTTCATGACCCAACTAATTACAGAAACAAGTGGCCGTATATCTCTCATATTCAGTGCTGTGCATGTTAATACTCACAGATTTAACTCTTTCTCCACAGGAATACTGTTCTACACTTTATTCCCTGGCAAGAGACACATGACCTGCTTTAACATCGCAGTGGAACACGGCGCAGACGTTTGCAACACCAGCAGCGATGGAACACCAGTTTTCCTGGCGGCCTGTGAACAGGCCGGGACTGTGCCGACATGTGTCTGAGACTGCTGGAAAAAGGCGCCGACCCAAATTCATGGAACCCAGTAAGAACTAGCTTTCAACTACCCCTGTATAGACAATGCACCATCCATAACTCTCTGCTGTGCAGACCATACACCTCCCATAACATCTGCTGTATAGACCATACACCTCCCATAACTCTGCTGTATAGACCATACACCTCCCATAACTTCTGCTGTATAGACCATACACCTCCCATAACTCTCTGCTGTATAGACCATACACCTCCCATAACTCTCTGCTGTACAGACCATACACCTCACATAACTCTCAGCTGTCTACTAACATATATTCTGTTTTATACAGAAAACGGGACGGACTGCTCTGATGGAGGCTTCCAGAGAAGGAGCGGTGGATTTAGTTCGTGCCATTCTTCAAAAAGGAGGAGATGTTAACATGGCCGATAACCAGCGCTGGAATGCCGTTCACTTTGCGGCCAGAGGTGGATATTTGGAGGTAGGTTTCTTTATCAAAAATAGTTTTTAATGTAAACTTTTCTCTTCTCATCAAGAATGCCCTGTTTGGGTCCTCATCCCCTGAACCAATATTAAAATTCTCCTGTTTCTTTCAGGTCCTTAAGGTTCTCTCTGCTTATGGCGCGGACATGACAGCCACCAACTTGCAGGGAAACACCGCTCTCCATTGCGCTGCCGCGGGAGGATTCTCCGATTGTTGCAAGTTCTTGGGGCAAAGAGGTAAGAACGATTTTGCCTTCACTGTTGAGGTCCACCCCCCGAGAAGGGATCGTTTTTAGTTGTGCTGTAGGATATGATGAGTTATAATAACCCTGTGTAATCTTTGTGTTTCAGGCTGCAATCCTGTATTAAAGAACATCAAGAACAGAACAGCTCTTGGAGTCGCCAAACGCTTGGGCTTTATGGAAGCACTGAAGGAACTGAGGAAGATAAAGCGCCTTGCTAAAGAGTACGCGGCTCCAGGAGCTAAGAACCCCAATCCACCATGGGCAGTCCGTTTATATGACTGGACGCAGGAACACCACAGCAGCCTCAAGAGTCACTTTGAGCCCTTGAAAAAAGATGACGGGACCATCACCAAGGTAGAGTTCGTTAACATCCTCACCAAGATGATGGTGCCCATAAATTACGAACAGATGAGAGTCATCTTATTGTGCCATGCAAGGTGGAGGGAGACTAACATCAACCCCGACGTCTTCATGACGGGCTCAAAGTACCTTGAGAGAGAATTGCTGGCGTCCTTTGCCCCAAAAAAGACACATCTCTAAGGTGGCAAATCATTTAACAAAACAGATAACATCTGGAAGAGATGAATAAAACTGATAACATCTGGAAGATACGTGTGTTTGTATTGGTTTGGAGTGTTGCACTCATAGGTTGCTCATTGCCATTTGATTATTACAACAAATATTTAATTAAAATGCAAACATTTCACTTGACACCCACATGTTTATGAATCATCGTGCCCTTATTGCCCTCTATTTGCATATATCTACCCATGAGAGATTGGATACCTTGAGAAGTCCTCTGCTGACCAGTGCTTTTGCCAATGTCTTTTTATCAGACTATAAGAAATCTCTGGTAAATCTCTGGTAAACTGTAATCTGTGTCTTGTCACTGTTGCCAGCCATCAAGGGGGTCTCACAGATTTGTAGCAGATATTTGAGAATTGTAATTTGTGTCTTGTCACTGCCACCCATCAGGGGGTCTCACTGATTTATAGGTGGTTATTATTATTATTATTCTTTATTTATAAAGCGCCAGCATATTCCGCAGCGCTGTACAATAAGCACAGTATAGACAGGGTTACAATACATTGAACAACATTTGACAAACAGTACAGGAGGAGATGAGGGCCCTATTCCCGTAGGAACTCACAATCTAGGAGGGTTGGGGTTGGAAACAGGAGGAGAGGACTGTAAGGTGAGAGTGATTGATGGTTGCGTCAGTGAGTTGGGTGGTAGGCTTCCCTAAATAGGAACGTTTTAAGGGAGCGTTTGAAGGAAGAGAAGTTAGGGGAAAGTCTGACAGTACGAGGGAGAGCGTTCCAGTGAGTGGGGGCTGCGCGTGTGAAGTCCTGCAGTCTATCATGGGAAGAGGTGATGCGGGGACAAGCTAGGCGCAGGTCACTGTTTGACCTTAGGGAGCGGGCTGGGGTGTATTTGGTGATTAGTGAGGACAGGTAGTGGGGAGCTGAGTTAGTGAGGGTTTTGTAGGTAAGGATAAGTGGTTTCTGGGAATTTTAATCTGTGTCTTGTCACTGCCACCCATCAGGGGGTCTCACTGATTTATAGGTGGTTTCTGGGAATTTTATTCTGTGTTTTGTCACTGCCACCCATCAGGGGGTCTCACTGATTTATAGGAGGTTTCTGGGAATTGTAATCTGTGTCTAGTCACTGCCACCCATCAGGGGTCTTAAAGACTTTTAGCAGATATCTGGGAATTGTAATCTTTGTCTTGTCACTGGCTACCAGCTATCAGGGTGTCTCACTGAGTATATACCAGAGTTCTGGAAATCTTTAATCTAGATACCACACTTGAATCAGAGTTCTGCATATCTCCAATCTATATATCACTCACCATGTCAGAAAGACCAAAAAGGACAGGCAGGCGCTCCCAGACACAGATAAGAGGGCAAGCAGCCTCTGTGTCGGGAGGCTGTGCCTCTGGTCGTCGTGGACATGGTACATCCTCTGCAGGGGCACGCTTGTCCTTTCTAACTGGTGCTGGCCCTCTTAAGCAGCAGCAACATACAGAGGATTTGGTGGATTGGCTAACAAGACCATCCTCATCCTCTGAGTCCTCTGCCAGCCAGGCTTCTAGTGGTTTACAGTCCACCTCAGCTGCCAAAGCATCTATTGCAGCCTACATGTCCACAGCTACTCCTGCCGTAGCCTCACCATGGAGGAGTCAGCTGAATTGTTTGACTACAATGACAGTTACATGCTGCTTGAGGATGCGCAGCAACTACAGTGCTCTGATTCAAACTCTGAGGTTGAGGAAGGGAGTATAATCAACCTAGAGGAAGGGGGTGCCAGTGATGACACACAAATAACTGGCATTCATGTTGCCCCAGCAGCTGCAGCATACTGCCAAGTTGGCTACAGTGACGAGGAGATAGGGGGTGATGACGATGATGAGGTCACTGACTCCACCTGGCTGCCTGATCGAACAGAGGAGTCAAGTGAGGAGGAGGAGGCACAACAAACACGAGGCACAACGTACTCTATGAGCAACCGTAGCCAGTCCAAGGCATCAGAAGTCACAGTTGCTCAGGTGCAGAGCGCTGTTGTCTCAAAGCACATGTACAGGAAGTCTGCTGTCTGGGAGTCCTTTAAGAAATGTGCAGCAGACTGCACCGTTGCTATTTGTAATCTATGTCAGATGAGGATCAAACGTGGGAAAGACATCCCACGCTTGGGTACCACGTGCTTGAGGCGACATATGACCACCTGCCACGCATCCCGTTGGCACAACACTTTGCATAGGTCCTCCTCCTCATCTGTCTCTATCCCCGCAATATGTCCTGCCATGTCATTGCCTACAACCTCCACTGATAGGGATGATGCTACAGTAATTGGTGTACCAGGTCCTTCCTCAGAATGTGACAGCATCCCATCAGCTGAAGATTTACGCAGTCAGATTACGTTGCCCCAGCTGCTGCAGCGTAAGAAAAAATATAGTCCCAACCATCCCCAAGCACAGCATCTAAATGCCAGCTTAGCAAAATTACTCGCATTACAGCTGCTGCCTTTCCAGCTGGTGGACTCTGCTTCCTTCCGTGAATTTGCTGAATGTGCTGTACCACAGTGGCAGGATCCAAAACGCCATTTCTTTTCACGGAAGGCCATTCCAGCACTATACCAGCACGTGGAACACAATGTTATGGCGTCATTGGGAAAGGCAGTCAGCAGCAAGGTGCACATGACTTTAGACACGTGGTCCAGCAAGCATGGACAGGGCCATTACATTTCCTTCACGGCACACTGGGTAACTCTGATTGCAGCTGGGAGGGATGCAGTACGGGGCTCTGTGCTGGAGCTTGTTCATCCACCACACCTCCAAAAAGCTGCTTGTATGAGGTCTGTCTGCTCCACCACCTCCTCCTCTCCTCCTTCTCTGTCTCTGGCGAAGTGGCAGTTAAACCGACGCGTGGCAGGGGCTACGCAATGGCTTAAGCAAAAAGATGCCATACTGTGCGTGAGCTGGTTTGTTTAGGGGACAGGAGCCACACCGGGCCAGAAATTCTGTCAGCTCTGCAGGGGCAGGTGCAGAGATGGTTAACACCACGCCAGCTTCAGCTGGGAATGGTCGTCTGTGATAATGGCAGCAACCTTCTCTCCGCCCTACGCCAGAGTAAGTTGACGCATGTACCATGCCTAGCACACGTCCTAAATCTGGTGGTACAGCGTTTCCTACCCAGGTACCCGGGGCTGGCGGAGCTTCTCAGCCAGGCCAGAAAAGTCTGAAGCTACTTCAGACGGTCATTCCAGGCAAGTGTTCGCCAGGCAGAAATTCAAAGAGAATTCCACCTTCCCACAAACCGTCTGATCTGTGACATGCCCACCAGGTGGAACTCGAAATTAGCAATGCTCTATCATCTGCACAAGCAGCAGAGGGCCATCAATGAGTACCTGTGTGAGTATGGCTCAAGGACAGGTTCAGGTCAACTTGGTTTCTCCCCCCCCCACAGTGGCTGATTATCAAGGATGCATGCACTGTACTGTCACCATTTGAGGAGGCAACAAGGATGGTGAGCAGGGACAGTGCTTGCATCAGTGACACAATTCCTTTAGTGTTCCTGCTGGAGCGCACTCTGTGGGGAATTATAGATGTGGCACTAGAGGCAGAGCAGTGGGAGGAAGAGGAGGCCTTCCCTAGCTCTGAAGGCCCCAGTCTTTACGCAGACAGCATTCCTGCGGGTCCTCAGATCAGACATGAGGAGGATGAGAAGGAGGAGGAGGACTATTTAAGTAGTGTGGGCATTGAAGGTGGGGATTCCTCAAGGGAGGGTTTTGTGTGCCCAGAAACCCAAGGACTAGTACGTGGCTGGGAGGAGGAAGTGCACGATGGGGTCATCCTCATTGACCAGGAAGACTCGGAAGCTAATGCCACCTCCAACCTACGCTGCATGGGCTCCCTTATCCTGCAAAGCCTGCTAAAGGAC
This sequence comes from Leptobrachium leishanense, assembly GCA_009667805.1. NCBI lineage: Eukaryota > Metazoa > Chordata > Amphibia > Anura > Megophryidae > Leptobrachium > Leptobrachium leishanense. The sequence goes on from RXON01003249.1 coordinate 9,110, forward strand.
CCCAGGACTCGGCTAATCAAGGAGAGGGATCATTACTGGTTGGCAATCCTTCTTGATCCACGATACAAGGGTAAAGTTGCAGAGCTCATCCTGCCCGTACAGAGGGAGCACAGGATGAAACAACATGAGGATGCTCTAAAGTGACACTCGTGTAACACCTTTCCAGGCACTGGTAGGTTACCAAGTGATGACACAGGTGCTTCTGAGGCTGCAGATGATCAGAGGAAGAGCGGTGAAGGCCGGGGCCGCTTGACTGATGCCTTTTTAATTTCTTTTTAGTCCACGACACCCAGGGACGTCAAATGTAGGCACCCATTGCCAGCGTCTTCACCGTATGGTGCAGGACTACCTAGGGGCAAGGGCAAACCTGGATACCTTTACAGCAGATGATCCACTGGCTTACTGGGTGTTGAGATTGAATCACTGGCCAGAAGTTAGCCAATATGCTATGCAGCTACTAGGTTGCCCTTCATCCAGCGTGCTTTCTGAAAGGACGTTTAGTGCCGCTGGAGGTTTCGCCACAGACAAAAGAGTGCGTTTGTCCACCGACTCTGTAGACCGGCTGACATTTATAAAAATGAATCAGTCCTGGATCAGCAGCTATCAATCCCCTGATGCTGACGGAACTGAATAGATCAGGGATCTCTTCAGCATCACCGAAACCTCCACCCCTGCACTCTTCCACAATACCACAGAGGGGTCACGGTGTGAAGGCACTTGCTGCCACCAAAGGCACAATATTTGGGTGCACTGCCACTGACGCCTATACCAGATTCATATCATTTTAATATTGGACCGCAGGGTCCACCGTTGCACTCTTCCACAATACCTCACAGGGGTTACGGTGTGAAGGCATTTGCTGCCACCAAAGGCACAATATTTGGGTGCACTGACGCCTGTACCAGATTCATATAATTTTAATATTTGACCGCAGGGTCCAACCCTGCACTCTTCCACAATATCACAGAGGGGTTATGGTGTGACGGCACTAAAGGCCCAATTTTCATTTCATTTTCATTCAAAGCCTGCATAAGTTTCACCATCATTTAGCCAAAAAATCACTAAACTTGTTCTGCGTGTCCTAAAACGTCTCCTCTTTTATTACAGGCTGCCGTCCCAAGCAGTTGTTTATGAATAGATTAAAGGAACACCATTTACGGTCATTTGAAATGTCATTTTTTTGTTTTTAAATGCTTCAATACATCCTACAAATCCGCCACTTCACGGGCAGGTTATGGAACCTCCTAGGCACGATATTTGAAGGAATTTTTATTCTTAACCATTATTTCATGGAAAACTCACTGTTCCTTTAAAAACTTTTTTTACATTTTGTCCTTGTTTCCTGTCCCCCAGGGCACTACCCGGACCCCATACACCTTTTATGGCAAATATCTTGCATTATGCCCTCTCTGGAGGGCACACTAAGATTTGAACGTTCGAGTCCCATGACTTGCATTGAGTTTGAATCGTGTTCGCGTTCGAACCCGAACTTTTGAAATTGTTCGAATGCGAACCGAACACGGGGGTGTTCGGCTCATCCCTACCAACCACGACAAAAAAAAAAACAGTCCGCACACCGATTTCTGCGAGCAACGTTACTGCGCGCGTGTTTTTGCGCGTCCGTTTTACACACGTTATCTTTTGACGGATCAAAAAATGCACTAGGATTGTAATACCAGCGTTGATTTACGCACGTTAATGCATAACGCTGTGAGCAAAAATTCACGCACTGCGAGCGCATTATTATGTGAAGAATGTAATAGAGCCCTTACTTTTTTCCAGTTTTTGTTAAACATCTGCATTTCCTTAGAAAATTCTCCATTTGCCATTTTTTTTAAAAGTAATTCATAGAATATGTAATTAAAAAGGTTTGGATGATAAACCTATACATATAGAAAAAATATACACATAGAAATAATTCATTATGAATCTACGGAGTCCACTGATAATAATGATATATAATTTGTCCGAACCCGGCTAAAAAACATGGCTCCAAATAGTTTTTAAGAACACAATTAACAGTTAGCTCAGCGCACAGGGGTGAAATTACCCAGCAGCAAAGCGGTTAAAATAAATATAATGCTAAGTTCCAGAAGAAAATAATATTTCTTATAGAACCTAAAATGACGCTTGTCCAATAATAATTACAATTTTCTCAGAACGGCCAGTTATGTAGCGGATTATACATAAACCACAGGGCCGCACTCAGCCTGAACATGTATATCCTAAAACACGACTTCTGGAACCAATAGAATCAATAAATATATATATATATAAATTTCTTTATCAAGATAATATCAAAAGGTTGACCGTAAATTTAGGTTAAAAAGTGGGAAAATACATAATAATTGTAAACACACCAAGAGGTTTCCCATTTTTGAACATTTTGTACAAAGTTACCTAAAAATGACAATAACCACAAAGATCGTCAATGGAAAAGTCTCGAATTTATTTTCTGCGTAAAAATTTGTGGATAATGTGCAATGGTGTGTTCAGTGGCGGAAGTACCAGGGTCGCAGCGGTCGCATTGCGACCGGGCCCTGGCATTCCGCCACTGGCAGGGGGCCAGCGCCGCCGCCAGATTCCGGCAAAAAGGCGCCGGAACCAGGGAGCAGCACCGCCGCTGTTCCCCTCCCTGCGAGCGGCCCGCTGGCTTGCAGCTTTGCCGCTCGCGTGGGATGGGAACTAGCTGACCAGCGCACGAAATCTCGCGAGAACTCGGCTGCGCTGGTCAGGTGGTTTCCGGTGAGCGGCCAGGCTGCATGCTTTCAGCGGCCGCTCACCACGGAGAGAGGAGCCAGAGAAGAGCCTGAGGTGAGCTGGGGGCCCTATATACCCATAAGAGCTGGGCCTGGGCGCAAATCTATCCATGAGCTGGGGCAATATATCCATGAGCTGGGCAATATATCCATGAGCTGGGCAGTATATCCATGAGCTGGGGCAGTATATCCATGAGCTGGGGCAGTATATCCATGAGCTGGGGCAGTATCCATGACATGAGCTGGGGCAATATATCCATGAGCTGGGGCAATATATCCATGAGCTGGGGCAATATCCATGAGCTGGGGCAGTATCCATGAGCTGGGGCAGTATCCATGACATGAGCTGGGGCAGTATATCCATGAGTTGGGGCATGCATTATATAAAACCCATGACTATGGTGTAGAATTGACAAAAGAGAAATTAAAAGTAATGTGTACAGTTGTGTGGCCGATGTTAGTCTCAGGATGGCCAGAGCAGGGGTCAATGGACCCGGAGTTGGTACAAAAGGTACACTCCCAAGTCACAGAGCAGTATGGACATCCTGAACAGTATCCGTATATAGATATATGGAGATATTGCATTAAGAACAGGATCATTTTATAATGATAGGCGGGAGAAATAAGGAAGCAGGACCCCCAGAATAATGGAGAGAGAGGGAGACCGGTGTTAGATCAACCGGAGAGAGTGATAATCTGCCCCCGTCCTACCCATCATGTTATGGGGCAGCTAGGGAGGCTCTGAATGCCGCGATTGCCGCGCGGGAGAGGGGGGGCAGGCAGCTGCTGTGTCTCGGTCAGCTCCCTCTTGCTCCGTCCCGTGCGCCTGCGGAGGAAGAAGCAGGGCGCAGTGGGTGGAGGGGATGGCGAGGCTCCACCAGAGAAGATTGAGATGCCTGATGGAGCATATATAAATTAGTGCCCCACGGGAGTGGTGATGATAGGGAAGAGGATGAGACCCAGGGATTACCACACGCGCAGCGAATAATATATATAAACCCCGGATCTGTACCAACACAATCCCAACAAAAAGTGCTTGCAGTTGCTTTGCGAGAGGTGCCAGGACCCCCATTAGCGGATGGGAATCCAGGGCC
>RXON01003250.1:0-15439 GCA_009667805.1 Leptobrachium leishanense
GCGGAAGAGGGAATTGTAATAGAGGGAGAGCAGCGGAAGAGATATAGGTATAATAGAGGGAGAGCAGCGGAAGAGGGATAGGTGTAATAGAGGGAGAGCAGCGGAAGAGGGATAGTTGTAATAGAGGGAGAGCAGCGGAAGAGATATAGGTATAATAGAGGGAGAGCAGCGGAAGAGGGATAGGTGTAATAGAGGGAGAGCAGCGGAAGAGGGATAGGTATAATAGAGGGAGAGCAGCAGAAAAGAGGATGAGGGATAGGTATAATAGAGGGAGAGCAGCGGAAGAGGGATAGGTATAATAGAGGGAGAGCAGCAGAAAAGAGGATGAGGAATAGGTGTAATAGAGGGAGAGCAGCAGAAAAGAGGGATATGTGTAATAGAGGGAGAACAGCAGAAAAGAGGAAGAAGGATGACGAGCCTTAGTTGCGGCACTCGGAAGTGGACGGACTGAGTGGACATTGGTGGGATATTACAGTCTTACGGAGTCTGGTCATCCAGAACATGAGAAGTTTCACGTTGTCCTCCTCTGCCACTCCGTGAATGGCTAGCAGTTCTTATGTGTCTTCCTTCAGACGACTGTCCACTTTGGTGATCTTGAATCCTAACGACCCCCACTCGTTAACGCCAGCGACTCCCCTGCTATTCCAGCCGAGCCCAAAACTCCTTTTGTGTCTCGTCTGTTCTGTAAAGCCGGCAGACAGAGTGATGCTTCCTATACTTTGCATACTTTCCACAAGAAGCTCTACTGTGGAGGCAGCTAGAGAATAACGAGCAAACAACAATAAGACCCTCGTTATCCTTGCTTGCAGTCGGTAATGAGAGGAAAAACTAAAATTTACTGTGACTCATTGCATAACCTGCACTTTGCTAAAAAGCCATCCAGTATCGCAGGCCCTGGCAAGGAGGGTTCAGTGTTAAAACAGACCCAGGATGCAAAAAAGTGAGAAATTGCCTACCTCATTTGCATGTCCTACCCAGAGTTCTTTGCTGCATATTGGGAATGTAGCACATGAGCTCTGTGAAGCAGTTCTTTGAATTTCCCGGATGTGTAAGTGTCTCCTATAATTATAAACTCTTTTATTTTATACACAAACACATATATTATTTAGATATACTATTTTATATATATGCACACACATAAAATAAAACATATGATCATTTTTTTATTTTAACAGCTTTAATACCAGAAGTGGCTGGTGAAGATTGGCCAGTATTAACCCTTGAAATAAGATACAGGGGTTTGTGTTGGAGATATAGATATTATCGTCATGAGCCGGAGTAATTTAATTTAAAGAATTATAATTTATTTAATAACATGGTTGTCCACTAAATGCCGTCGTTAAGTTTTGTCACAACCACGATACACGTCGTTGATCCAAAAATCTAAGAAGGGCAGCCGGCGTTTCGTTGATGAAGCTTCCCCTGACTTTCTATGGATTCCCTTCTCTAGACCAAAGTTTATCCTGGTTGCATCAAAGCGCAACAACGGCATTAACTGGATAACCCTGTGTTTCCCAAACAGTATTTTTATCAGGAGTCTGTAAATATGTGTTTAACTACAGCAGTAATGAGCGGAGGAGACCAAAGGCCACCAGAATGCGAATCCCTGGCCGTGTCTCCTGCTGGATAAGCTGCGTACGTGACATTACACGATATACAGTATTCATACACATCAGATCATAATATCAGGACACGCGTTGTAGCTATAAAGCAGCTTTTATTTGGTAAATTAATATTATGAGGACTCTGCATTATAATCACACAGTCTTTGTAATGGTCGTGAACTGAAGAGAGGCATGTGGGGGATTGAGCTGTGGGCGGAGACCTTGGCTGGAGCAGCGTCGGGGAATGCTTACCCTGCCGGCCGCGTAGAAGACCTTTCTGTGGAGGAGGACGGAGAACTGCAAGATCCTCTCCTGCCCGGCTTCGACCTCTCCTGCCCAGCTTCGACCTCTCATGTAGCTGTGCATTCTTATTGGTTTCTAATGTTAAGAAAATCCACCATACGCTCCATCATTCTTGCAGTGTAGATCTTACACCTTCCACTCGTGCGATGGAGTTCCTTCAGGACGAGCCGCCAGTACTCTGTGATTTTCCTGGCCACCTTTCCCATGGCATGGGACACGTAGGAGCTCACAGCCCTGACATATTGATGTACAATCAGTCGATTGTCTGTGAAACGTATTTTCTCCAACTCTTGGAGACGTTTTGATGGTTCTTCCTTTATAATCGGTTTATTGGTGGGCTTCTCTGTTGGATGGAGACTGGCTTTCTTCTCCTCCATGCCCAGGAGCAGTTGTTTCCTCCGGACCTTTCATACATGTAAAATAAGAGGTGAATTCAGCCAGGGTTTCCAAGATGTCGGTGATGTAGACCAAACAGCTCTCAGCCATGTCAGTTAGCTCCTCAACGGTGAAATAAAATGAAAGTCTGCCGGCTTCCCTTTCAGCGCTGCTTGGAGAATAGACAACCACTAGGAAACCAGAGTCATTGTAGGTCGGATGAAAGTCATTGGAGGAAAGGAAGAATAATGCTGTCATCATCATAGCGAAGATTATGAGCACAGCAGACAGGGCCCAAATCCAGCAGGAGATGTTCCAGTGGATTTCCTGCCTCTTGGTGGGATGTTTGGGTGGCCAGGACAGGTTACCATGTCTGCAAGTTTCGTATCATCCCATGCTCGTGTATCTATCTTCTGCATGGATGTGACGCTGGAGAAGGACGGTAAAGGCTCCTCCTGGAGCAAACTGAATTTCCCCCAAAACTTCTGCATTTCTTGCAGGAAATCTATAGGGTTGGACACTTCGCCCAGGTCTTTGGCGACATTCACACCCTCTCGTTGCTCGTCGACTTTTGCCTTCTGTCTCTTGATCTCCGGGTCATACTCCTGCTTCAGCGCTTCCTTCTTGCTCTCCCACTCAGAGAGGATCTCATTCTTCTTCTGCTCCAACACAAATTGCAGGTTCTCAAAGTAGGATTTCACTTCATCTGAGTCCTTGGAAATCTCCTGAAGAGCCTTCTCTTTGTGGCTCTCTAGCTGGGAGAGTGAGAGCTGTGCTCGCTCAAATCCAACCAACCATTCCAGAAGTAATCTCTTTTCTTGGATTACGCCATTATCAAGGGAGGACACTTCATGGTTTTCATGCTCGTCGCTGGTGCCACAAGCCCCACAGATGAGCTTCTGGTCCGTTGAGCAGTAGATGTTGAGTGGCTGCTCTCTGTGCACCGGGCAAGTGGGTTGTTTCGGGGCATTGTTAATCGTAATGTATTTGTCAACCGTCGCTGTAAGCAGATGGTTGTCTCTGGGTGCATTGGGGCCCGTCCTGGGGGTTTCCTCCCAGCAAACAGGACATTTGATGGTGTCGGGGCTTTGTCCGGCATATTGATGGAATTGGCCCAGATGACTCCTTCCAGGCATGTCCTGCAGAGGTTGTGTGCGCAACTCAATGCTTTAGGTTCCCTGTAAAGGCCACAGCAGACCGGACACATCAGGTCTTTCTCATCATGTCCTCGTAGGACACTTCAGGATTACAGTGAGAAGTTGAAGGTTGGTCACTGTAACCCCGGGAGCTAGAGTCCGCGGAGCTCCCCTCCATGGTGAGGGCTCCGGGTTCCTCCGGCCAGTGACAAGCTACAAAGCAGCAATGTCTTCAAAGTCTATAAAAGTTTTGCGTTCAGATAAATCACTCACCAAAGCTCAGCTCAATAAGTCGATCCTTCGCCAAGCACTGACAAGTCTTGGTCCTGCGCGGCATTCTATACCCGGAATGCTGCGTATGACATCACAAAGCAGGTCATCACAATGATGTCACCTTACATGAAAACACAAGTGCAAAGTGCTGGATCTTTGCAGGTGTTGTACACCACCCACAGTAATAAAAAAACAAAACAGCGGAAAGTGCCCAAGATAAAGCATTCACAGAAACCAGAGGAAAAAAACCCCATTAACTTAACACAGTGCAATGTGCTAAAAATCAAGAAACATTTTATTTAGCAGATCACACGGTGTTATTACTTTTTCCAGTCTGATCTACCAAGGTTATGATTTTATGTTATGATGAAAAAACATATTAACCTAACACAGTACAATCTGCTTAAAAAATAATAATCAAAACATTTTATTTAGCAGTTCGCTTTATCTTGCACATTAGCCACAGTATTTAAATTATTTTAAAACAAGGAGAAATATAGGCAATAAAATAAGATTTTCAGTTGAAAGAAATGATAAAAATTTCCCTCGCCCTTTTGGTGACATCATCACTAAACGTGGGGGGGGGGTTATGCTTGTAATTTTCTTGCTTTACAACAGTGAACTAAAAAGATTAATTCTGGCTCAAATGTTATAGGGTTTATTCACAAACCCCGAAATTTCAGTGCTTTATTTTCGGCACACTACGATTCCTTTTCGCCAAAAATACGATTAATTCACCATTTAGTGTATGGTCACTGAATTTCGTCAAAAAACATTGAACTGCGGCGAATAAGAATCGCTGTTTTATACCAAACTGCAAAGAAAGGAAACAAAAAACGGAACGCTCCTATTCTCCTTATAGGCGAAGCCAGGGAAATCCTGGGGTGGAAAAGGGGAAAACACAGACTGGAGCCTGGGAAATGTTGAGGAAAACCAGAGGAGAAAACCTGGAGTGGCGATCGGGAACAACCAGAGACAGATAAAAGGAATAACATAGTCTGGAGCCAGGGAAATCCAAAGGCAAAACCCGGACTGGAGCCAGGGAATTCTTGAGAGGAAACAGGGGAAGATGAGAAGCAGGACCAGATTAGCCCAACAGTTACAGACTGAGGGAACGTGTGGAAAGTCTCGTCCTGGAATTACGGTCAGCCAGAGAATAACTGAAGAGATAAGAGGGAGAAGCGAGAAAAAGTGGAGGCCCCTGGCAGAAATGGAGGCAAGAAGGTGGGGCACATGGGAAAACGTGGATCAGAGCCGTAGGTAGCGACTTGACAAGGACTGTAGTTAAGGCCATGAGGCGACAGGAGTAGGGTGGCTGCATTTTGCTTTATTTCATTTCAGAACAATGTTTGTGAGGGCGTCGTGCCAGACCCGGGGAACAGCCATTAGGATGAATAATGGAGAGATCGAGGGAAATGCGGGATCGAGATAGGGGTGGTGCATGGAAAATAAGAGGGGTCCCAATATGGAGGAGGGGGAACAAAAAAAGAAAAAGGCACGGACGTGATCTAAGAGTGGGAAAGAAGAAAAGAGAGGCAGCGGGATATGTGTAATAGAGAGAGGGCAGCACAAGAGAAATAGGTGTAACAGAGGAGAGCAGCGAAAAGGGTGGAAGAGGGATCGGTGTAATTAAGGGAGGCACACAAGAAGAGTGACAGGTGTAACAGAGCAGCAGAAAAGAGGAAGAATGAGAGATGTAATAGAGGGAGAGCTGCGGAAGAGGGTTAGTTGTCGGGTATATTACACAGAAAAGGCGAATTTAAAATGGATGCCTGTAGCCATTTTGTTTTAAAGACAGTTTTTCTTTCAAAGTATTCTCTAGGTTTAGAAATGAACAAGATTCTTTTTTACAAAGTTCATTCCTGGGTTAAGAAGTCCCAGACATGAAGGAACCTAGGAATGAATGTGAGATAATGCTAAGACATGTCATAAGTAAATTATTGGTCTGTTTTAAACTTTTAAAACAAAAGAGATTTTGTCTTTTGAGTATAGGAATAAGAGAAGATATTTTCTAATAGAATTATATTCACAAAATTATATGTTTATAATTAAGGTATATTTTATTATAATTACAGTATGAAATATATACTCCAAAATATTGTAGAAAGTATATAATTGGTAAATAATAAAAATTACTAAAGAATAGATTCTGTGAGTTAACCAGGAAAGAATTTAGCTGATAAGGCTCTAAGCAACCAAAAGGGAGGAGAGCTATAAATCTCAAGACAGTCTAGAGACTTGAAGACAGGGTCTTTGTTAAGCTAAGTCTGACCTTTGACCCTAAGATAAGATATTAAAAAGAATTAATGGAATTAATATAAGAAGTGCAATACTGCCCTCTACAGGATAGTAAAAATAATGATTTATATTATCATTAATATTAACTGTGTGGCTATAATAAGCGGGAAAAAGTTTTTGGTAAGTCAGTCAGAGATGTCAGCAGACAGACTCACATCGCCATGCACTCAGACATTCATTATATATGACACTCTGAGAAGTCGGAGATTGCCAGCCATCGGACGCATCGCAATGCACTCAGACATCCATTACATATGACACTCTGAGCAACCGAGCAGACTCACACCACGATGCACTCAGATCCCAAGACATGAGGCAATTAATATTCTCACCAAATCTCTAACTCATATGCATTGATTATCTAATATCGATAATTTTCACATATTCCAAAACAAAGCATCACATAGAAAATTCCAAGGCAGACTCATCAACATCCAAATTGGACAGGTAATGTATGAAATAAGGAATTAATGTAAAAATAATTTGTAGAGATTTTTGCAACGCAGACTGAGACTTCTCGGATACGGTTAAAATCCAAATTCTAAGTATTTTCTATTCTGCAGATAGAAATATGAAGAAGTGGATATAAGGATTTATTCCTAAAGACATGTTGCAAGATTGATACCAATATATATTGAATTTGGAAATTACTGTGATTAAAATTAATAAGCAAGGAATTATATAACTACAAAATAAAAAAAGCAGAAGATTAGAAGTTTAATTCTCGAGATTAGGGGAGGATTCACTAAATAAGTTTTATTACTTATCATAAATTAGCTCATCTTTTGTTGATCCATGTAGCATAGAGATATATATATATCTATAAGAGCTGGCTGGTTAAACATTGTTTGCTGGGAATTGCATGTTGTATTAAGCAGAAATGTTTATTAACCATTTGTGTATTAGTTACTAACTGAGAAAATAAATGATATTAATCATATATGCAGTTACTAACCGGAGATACATATATTGTGAAGCTAGTTTTTATATGCTGATGGAGTGTGGTTTATAAATTGTTGTTTATGATATGAGATTTGAAATTCTTTTGTATACGAAATAAATATATATATATTTTTATCCGATTATTGATTATTGTATTTTTTTAAAGCAAAACACAGACAATTAAAAGAATTCAGGATAATTTCTAAGAGATATAGACGATTGATATTTGTGTCTCGTATAATTTCTTATGAAATAATAATCCCTGATATATTGGAGAAACTGCCGAGGTAGGTCCAGTAAGTCCAATATAGACATATTGGAGGCTTGGCTGATAAATCCAATATATATAAACGTGTTGTATTCACGTGCAGAGATTATATCCGACAAATTGGAGGCACTGTTCCGAGATTGTAGTTTTTGTTGGAATATAATTGTCAGTATTGTCTGATTAGACAGAGATAAAAAATATATATATATATATTTTGATTCCTTGTTGTATTTTGACTTGTGGTTTTTACGGTTATCTACTAAACAGTGTAAAAATGTCAGAGTCAGAATCTGAGACTCAGGAAGATGTAGAGATACATACTAATCAAATAATATTGATAGATGTTATGTCTTATCTAAAGGACAAGTTACACGTCACAGACGATTTATTTGAATGGATAAAAGAATTGAAATCAAATATATCGAATTATATTGATTCAATCTGGTCAGATCAATCAAATTTTCTTGAGTGTTTGCGAAAGATAAGTGCGGCCACAAATAAAAAGGACAAAGAAATGTTTGCTTTAAAAATTGTGCCTGAATGCATATACTTGATCGCAGAGAAATGAACAAGAGATTGAATGATGACAAAGAAACCAGAGACAGATTAGAAAATAAAAATTGTGACTTGCATGAAACCGTAAATAAATTAAAAGATGAGTCAGAACGAATGATAATGGAGTTGAAGGTGTGTGCAAAAGAAAAAGATCAAATGCAAGATGAGATTGCTCAATTATCCAAATTAAATAAGGAGCTAAACAAACAATTGGCGAGAATGAAACGCGAACATGAGAAATTCGCTGATGAGTTACGTCAGGTTGAAACTGATGTTCGAAGGGTTAAAGATTCTTCGTTAGAGAAGTTCCCTTTGAAAGCTTTAAGCTATACATCACTGAATTCTGACAGCTCTGTTTATCTGAAGAGCCAAAGCGAATGTGAAAGTGAAACTAAATCTCATGATGAAAAAAGAGTAAAACTTCTTACACAGGAGTATTTCAAATCACATCACTCTAGCCAGCCACAGCCTATTAAGAAATATCATAAAGTGAATGATTTAACGAAAATTATTAATTTCCTCAAAACCTCAGTAGGTATTTTTGATGTTAAGGCATCATCAAGAATAATAAATCATTTATCGATGTTTGAAGAAGCTGTGGAAATAATGGGAATAGATTCAGATGCTCAGAAAATTGAGTTGATTCCATGGGTCTTTGAAAGTAAACATAGGTATTTCTTCCAGTCTTTAAAAGAATCTGGTATAAGGAAATGGAGTAAAGTAGTTTCTGAGGTCAAATCCGAATTTGGGCCTCACCGTACCAGTCTAGCTGCGAAAAGAGCAATTTTAACTCTAAAATGCAGACCTAATCAAAGCCCCCGTGAATTTCTTTTAGTCCTTAAAAATGCGTACAGCTTGGCTGAAAGAAACCCAGATTTTGAAAACCCTGAATTTATCCAATTATTTTATGACGCATTGCAAATAAAATAAAGGTCATTTTGGCAAGAGATTATGACCCGAGAAATGGTTTGGATTGGGTACTAAAAGAAAGTATGACCCTATTTACTGTATTTGAATATAGTGAAGAAACTCAGGGGAAAAGAGTGAAAAACTCACCTGAGGAAATAGCGGAAATTCACGCTAAAAAGGGAGATATTAAATTTGAGTCCACAAAAAGAGTTATGCGGAAATATTGGCGTGACTCCATACCCCAAAGGGAAAAATCCAAGCCAGATCAGGAAAAAGGGTTTGCCAGAGAAAATTCAGGAAGTAAATTTCAATCTAGGAAGCAATGGGTACCTAGAAGTCAGTGGGTTAAATCAAGGGAAAATGTACCTAGACAGGAAACAACCAGAGGTAAGACTGAATCTGATGCGTCTGATAATGCGCAAGCTTCGTCCCCAAGGACGAATAGAAAGCGGAGATATAATGTACGCCAGCGTATGGGTCAAATGCAGGAAGATTCCGTGTGCTGACAGAGAAACTGGATCAGATCACTCAGTTAATGACTGGAAATAACCCTGGTCAGGTTGTAAGAGATGCAATACCTGCAGCCCCACCTAACCAGTGACTAGATGATGTTTCTGATGAAGTAACCAGCATCCATGACAATTTACCAGAAAGTGATGATGAAATGATTAATACAAATGTTTGTATGGTTGACGATTTAAACCCTTCCCTGCAAAGAGAAGGAAAATGTATTTTATCTCCCCAGACTAAGTGCGAGCAAGCTGAGAAGACTGGATCCGAAATGGAAAGCACAGCTGCCAAAAGCACGTTTGAGAGAGCAAAATCAATTGGTAAAATCTGTCAAAAACCTAATTTCATATCTCACTCTAAATTTCTCTGTAAATTGCATAGCATTGAAGACCGATATTATGTGAATGTAGAATTACAAGATAATTTACCACATATTCCGTCCTTGCTAGACACTGGAAGCCAAGTTACGTTAATATCAGCACATTATTTTGAACAGGTCCAAGAACTGTCCTCCAGGAAGCCTAGATTAGATAAATCTAATGCTAATCTAGTGAGTGTGAGTGGCACATCTCTGAAAGTTCTGGGCACGGCTAAATTGGATTTTAAATTGGGGAATAAAGTAATTCGGCATCCAACACTTGTTGTGGATCTGCCCCAAAATCGCCTAATTATTGGAATGGACCTTCTCAAAAGGTTAAATCCAATCATTGATTTTATCAATGAGGTTATTTGGTCCCAAGTAAATGTTCCAATCAGCTATGATAGATCCCAATCCCATCACACTCAGCGTAACTGCCACGTGATTGAGGAAAGGCCGGATTCTATTGAAGTCCACTTCAGAAATAGCCAGACACCTGATATCTCTTTCTTAAGGCCAAAGCCCCTGACATCAGGAGAGCAGGAGGATAACACCATATGTGTTCCCCCCGAGAGAATTCGAGATATATGTTTGGAAGATGACTTGCTAATTATTCACCTCCACAAGAGGGAGACAGAACCAAATGGACATAGTGACCCTGAAGTGATCAGATACCCAGATCCACAAGATGAGTGGATAACAGATCTAGATAATGATGGAGACAGTCCTAATGTCATTGGTAGAAGTTATGTTATATATTTCTAGAAGAAATAAAACTGCCAAGCTCAATTACATGATTGTCATTCTAGATTATCTCAGGATATGTGAAGATGGACCAACAGAAGACACTTAACTGGTATCATGTGAAGTGATGTTTTAATTAACATGTGATTCTTCTTCCCAGCATTCAGATGTTTAACTCAAGCTAGTAGATAGACTAGATCCATACAGTTAATTAAAATTAATCAGAGATCAGAGTATCTATAGGGAAATTGAGTGAAATCGCTAGTCTATGAATGGTTATTTATACTCTTTCTTTCAACAGAAATTGAGATAAATGGTTAATCCGAACTGCGACGCTTAATCCGCAAAGATAATCGGACCACCAAAGATTGCGACTATCTGGAAATTCTACGGTTTTCCGCACAATTCCAAAGAGAATGCTTAAGTCCCATGCGCATCAAGCTCATGCAAGCCTGAAAGACATGCGGGATACAGCCAGGATACCGTTGATTGCTATCTACAAGAAACACCGAAAGAAAAGATTTGCTGCATATTTTATTGCAACCGCTGTTTGATACACAGAAAGAGAAGCAAATGTTTACCGGAAGAATCTGGTACAAAACAAGAGAGTGTTCATACCCACACCAGTGATTCTCGTGAAAGTTTCTAAAGAATCAAGAGTTGTTATCGAGAAGTTATTTTTATAAATGAAGTCTGGTATGACGAGAACAAATCGTTGTCGTATTCCAAGGGCAAGAGATACCCATGAATCCAGATTTGAAATCTTGCTAAAGAACTAGCATGACCATACTATTGAACTTCTAATAAATAAAAAATTAATCTAACAATTTATGCTCCAATGTATTCACAGATTGATCATCAATTGCTATCTGCTTATAATGGGCCGAAGATTACAGAGATTGTGATTTATATAGTAATTATGTTTCTAACTGTCTGGATGATTGTACTAACAAAGAAAGTACGTACATTGAAGTTTAAAAACACTGCATCTTCAATTATTAAATGGATGAAAGAAGAAAAACGTGTTGCGAAAGGTGGAGACCTAGCCTAGTTGGTAACGGGGGGAGATAATGTATGTTTTCCTAAAATTTATTTAATTGGTCAATAAATAAATATCCAAGAAACCAAAGGGGGGTTATGTCGGGTATATTACACAGAAAAGGCGAATTTAAAATGGATGCCTGTAGCCATTTTGTTTTAAAGACAGTTTTTCTTTCAAAGTATTCTCTAGGTTTAGAAATGAACAAGATTCTTTTTTACAAAGTTCATTCCTGGGTTAAGAAGTCCCAGACATGAAGGAACCTAGGATGAATGTGAGATAATGCTAAGACATGTCATAAGTAAATTATTGGTCTGTTTTAAACTTTTAAAACAAAAGAGATTTTGTCTTTTGAGTATAGGAATAAGAGAAGATATTTTCTAATAGAATTATATTCACAAAATTTATGTTTATAATTAAGGTATATTTTATTATAATTACAGTATGAAATATATACTCCAAAATATTGTAGAAAGTATATAATTGGTAAATAATAAAAATTACTAAAGAATAGATTCTGTGAGTTAACCAGGAAAGAATTTAGCTGATAAGGCTCTAAGCAACCAAAAGGGAGGAGAGCTATAAATCTCAAGACAGTCTAGAGACTGAAGACAAGGGTCTTTGTTAAGCTAAGTCTGACCTTTTGACCCTAAGATAAGATATTAAAAAGAATTAATGGAATTAATATAAGAAGTGCAATACTGCCCTCTACAGGATAGTAAAAATAATGATTTATATTATCATTAATATTAACTGTGTGGCTATAATAAGCGGGAAAAAGTTTTTGGTAAGTCAGTCAGAGATGTCAGCAGACAGACTCACATCGCCATGCACTCAGACATTCATTATATATGACACTCTGAGAAGTCGGAGATTGCCAGCCATCGGGACGCATCGCAATGCACTCAGACATCCATTACATATGACACTCTGAGCAACCGAGCAGACTCACACCACGATGCACTCAGATCCCAAGACATGAGGCAATTAATATTCTCACCAAATCTCTAACTCATATGCATTGATTATCTAATATCGATAATTTTCACATATTCCAAAACAAAGCATCACATAGAAAATTCCAAGGCAGACTCATCAACATCCAAATTGGACAGGTAATGTATGAAATAAGGAATTAATGTAAAAATATATTTGTAGAGATTTTTGCAACGCAGACTGAGACTTCTCGGGTACGGTTAAAATCCAAATTCTAAGTATTTTCTATTCTGCAGATAGAAATATGAAGAAGTGGATATAAGGATTTATTCCTAAAGACATGTTGCAAGATTGATACCAATATATATTGAATTTGGAAATTACTGTGATTAAAATTAATAAGCAAGGAATTATATAACTACAAAATAAAAAGCAGAAGATTAGAAGTTTAATTCTCGAGATTAGGGGAGGATTCACTAAATAAGTTTTTATTACTTATCATCAAATTAGCTCATCTTTTGTTGATCCATGTAGCATAGAGATATATATATATCTATAAGAGCTGGCTGGTTAAACATTGTTTGCTGGGAATTGCATGTTGTATTAAGCAGAAATGTTTATTAACCATTTGTGTATTAGTTACTAACTGAGAAAATAAATGATATTAATCATATATGCAGTTACTAACCGGAGATACATATATTGTGAAGCTAGTTTTTATATGCTGATGGAGTGTGGTTTATAAATTGTTGTTTATGATATGAGATTTGAAATTCTTTTGTAATACGAAATAAATATATATATATTTTTATCCGATTATTGATTATTGTATTTTTTAAAGCAAAACACAGACAATTAAAAGAATCAGGATAATTTCTAAGAGATATAGACGATTGATATTTGTGTCTCGTATAAATTTCTTATGAAATAATAATCCCTGATATATTGGAGACAACTGCCGAGGTAGGTCCAGTAAGTCCAATATAGACATATTGGAGGCTTGGCTGATAAATCCAATATATATAAACGTGTTGTATTCACGTGCAGAGATTATATCCGACATAGTTGTAATAGAGGGAGAGCTGCGGAAGAGGGATAGTTGTAATAGAGGGAGAGCAGCGGAAGAGTGATAATTATAATAGAGGGAGAGCAGCGGAAGAGGGATAGGTGTAATAGAGGGAGAGCAGCGGAAGAGGGATAGGTATAATAGAGGGAGAGCAGCAGAAAAGAGGATGAGGGATAGGTATAATAGAGGGAGAGCAGCGGAAGAGGGATAGGTATAATAGAGGGAGAGCAGCAGAAAAGAGGATGAGGAATAGGTGTAATAGAGGGAGAGCAGCAGAAAAGAGGGATATGTGTAATAGAGGGAGAACAGCAGAAAAGAGGAAGAAGGATGACGAGCCTTAGTTGCGGCACTCGGAAGTGGACGGACTGAGTGGACATTGGTGGGATATTACAGTCTTACGGAGTCTGGTCATCCAGAACATTGAGAAGTTTCACGTTGTCCTCCTCTGCCACTCCGTGAATGGCTAGCAGTTCTTATGTGTCTTCCTTCAGACGACTGTCCACTTTGGTGATCTTGAATCCTAACGACCCCCACTCGTTAACGCCAGCGACTCCCCTGCTATTCCAGCCGAGCCCAAAACTCCTTTTGTGTCTCGTCTGTTCTGTAAAGCCGGCAGACAGAGTGATGCTTCCTATACTTTGCATACTTTCCACAAGAAGCCTCTACTGTGGAGCAGCTAGAGAATAACGAGCAAACAACAATAAGACCCTCGTTATCCTTGCTTGCAGTCGGTAATGAGAGGAAAAACTAAAATTTACTGTGACTCATTGCATAACCTGAACTTTGCTAAAAAGCCATCCAGTATCGCAGGCCCTGGCAAGGAGGGTTCAGTGTTAAAACAGACCCAGGATGCAAAAAAGTGAGAAATTGCCTACCTCATTTGCATGTCCTACCCAGAGTTCTTTGCTGCATATTGGGAATGTAGCACATGAGCTCTGTGAAGCAGTTCTTTGAATTTCCCGGATGTGTAAGTGTCTCCTATAATTATAAACTCTTTTATATTTTATACACAAACACATATATTATTTAGATATACTATTTTTATATATATGCACACACATAAAATAAAACATATGATCATTTTTATTTTAACAGCTTTAATACCAGAAGTGGCTGGTGAAGATTGGCCAGTATTAACCCTTGAAATAAGATACAGGGGTTTGTGTTGGAGATATAGATATTATCGTCATGAGCCGGAGTAATTTAATTTAAAGAATTATAATTTATTTAATAACATGGTTGTCCACTAAATGCCGTCGTTAAGTTTTGTCACAACCACGATACACGTCGTTGATCAAAAAATCTAAGAAGGGCAGCCGGCGTTTCGTTGATGAAGCTTCCCCTGACTTTCTATGGATTCCCTTCTCTAGACCAAAGTTTATCCTGGTTGCATCAAAGCGCAGCAACGGCATTAACTGGATAACCCTGTGTCTCCCAAACAGTATTTTTATCAGGAGTCTGTAAATATGTGTTTAACTACAGCAGTAATGAGCGGAGGAGACCAAAGGCCACCAGAATGCGAATCCCTGGCCGTGTCTCCTGCTGGATAAGCTGCGTACGTGACATTACACGATATACAGTATTCATACACATCAGATCATAATACCAGGACACGCGTTGTAGCTATAAAGCAGCTTTTATTTGGTAAATTAATATTATGAGGACTCTGCATTATAATCACACGGTCTTTGTAATGGTCGTGAACTGAAGAGAGGCATGTGGGGGATTGAGCTGTGGGCGGAGACCTTGGCTGAAGCAGCGTCGGGGAATGCTTACCCAGCCGGCCGCGTAGAAGACCTTTCTGTGGAGGAGGACGGAGAACTGCAAGATTCTCTTACACGTGGTACGAGGTAGCGAATGTTGGCGTTGATGGGGATTAGTCGATGGACGGAGGCTTCGGTTGGAGCGGATTCAGCGAATGACTCCTCTACAGGCTACCGCGATGTCATTATTGCGGCAGAGGCTGTGCTCCTAGAGCAGCGGGACAACGAAAGGAATGCGGCCTGGGGGGAAAGACGAGGTGATGGATGATCCAGTGCTGTGTCCTATGCCTCCGGCGTCGATTCTGCTGAGACCACTGCAGACCTATAGAAGGTGGTCCGTTGGCGGGATGTTGCGCCTGG
>RXON01003251.1:0-11542 GCA_009667805.1 Leptobrachium leishanense
AGAGCAGCGGAAGAGGGATAGGTGTAATAGAGGGAGAGCAGCGGAAGAGGATAGGTATAATAGAGGATGAGGGATAGGTATAATAGAGGGAGAGCAGCGGAAGAGGGATAGGTATATAGAGGGAGAGCAGCAGAAAAGAGGATGAGGAATAGGTGTAATAGAGGGAGAGCAGCAGAGAAGAGGATATGTGTAATAGAGGGAGAACAGCAGAAAAGAGGAAGAAGGATGACGAGCCTTAGTTGCGGCATTCGGAAGTGGACGGACTGAGTGGACATTGGTGGGATATTACAGTCTTATGGAGTCTGGTCATCCAGAACTTGAGAAGTTTCACGTTGTCCTCCTCTGCCACTCCGTGAATGGCTAGCAGTTCTTATGTGTCTTCCTTCAGACGACTGTCCACTTTGGTGATCTTGAATCCTAACGACCCCCACTCGTTAACGCCAGCGACTCCCTGCTATTCCAGCCGAGCCCAAAACTCCTTTTGTGTCTCGTCTGTTCTGTAAAGCCGGCAGACAGAGTGATGCTTCCTATACTTTGCATACTTTCCACAAGAAGCTCTACTGCGGAGGCAGCTAGAGAATAACGAGCAAACAACAATAAGACCCTCGTTATCCTTGCTTGCAGTCGGTAATGAGAGGAAAAACTAAAATTTACTGTGACTCATTGCATAACCTGAACTTTGCTAAAAAGCCATCCAGTATCGCAGGCAGGGCCGCCATCAGGGCATTACGCCCAATACTGCCGTAAGGGGCCCGGGCCCGGTGGGGGCCCGGGCCGCCGGGGCCTGGGGGGAGGATCCCGGGCCCCCGACGGCAGCGGCGTCGCCCTTTAACAGCTCCGGTATCGGACTCGATGAGTCCGAATCCGGAGCTGTGTCCCTGCTGCTGCTGCTGGAGCCGGAGGAGACTGAGACACTGTGTCTCCTCCGGCTCTTGGCAGCTTCACTTCCTGGTTGGGCGGGGCCAAGCAGCGTGTGAGGGGCCTCCAAAGCACGTTGCTTTGGCTCCGCCCCTCCACTCAGTGAAGCTGCGCGCGGAGCTGGAGGGACCAGGAAGATCAGAAGAAAAGAAGAGAAGAAAATTAAAGAAAAGATGAAGAAAAGAAGAGCTGAAGAGCAGAAGAAAAGAAGATAGAAGACAGCGAGTGGTGAGCCAGGGCCCAGACCCTAAGACCCAAGGCCCAGACCCCTAGTCCCAAACCTCTAGGCTCAGACCCAGGACCCAGACCTCTAGGCCCAGACCCCTAGGCCCAAACCCCTAGGCCCAGACCCCTAGGCCCAGGGCCCAGACCCCAAGACCCAAACCCAGGGCCCAGACCCCTAGGCCCAAACCCATGGCCCAGACCTAGGGCCAGGGCCCAGACCCTTAGGCCCAGACCCCTAGGCCCAGACCCCAAGGCCAGACCCAAGGCCCAGACCCAGGGCCCAGACCCTAGGGCCAGACCCCAAGACCCAACCCAGGGCCCAGACCCTATGGCCCAAACCCATGGCCCAGACCCCAAGGCCCAGACCCTAGGGCCCAGGGCCCAGACCCTTAGGCCCAGACCCTTAGGCCCAGACCCTAGGGCCCAGACCCTAGGGCCCAGGGTCCAGACCCCTAGGCCCAGGGCCAAGGCCCAGACCCAGGGCAAATGCCCAGGGCCCAGACCCCAAGACCCAAACCCAGGGCCCAGACCCAGGGCAAAGGCCCAGACCCAGGGTCCAGACCCCTAGGCCCAAACCCATGGCCCAGACCCCAAGGCCCAGGACCCAGACCCTAGGGCCCAGACCCCAAGGCCCAGACCCAGGGCCCAGACCCCTAAGCCCAAACCCAGGGCCCAGACCCCAGGACCGACCCCAAGGCCCAGACACTAGGGCCCAGACCCCTAGGCCCAGACCCAAGGCCAGACCCTAGGGCCCAGACCTAGGGCCCAGGGTCAGACCCCTAGGCCCAGACCCAAGGCCAGACCCTAGGGCCCAGGGTCCAGACCCCTAGGCCCAGGGCCAAGGCCCAGACCCAGGGCAAATGCCCAGGGCCCAGACCCCAAGACCCAAACCCAGGGCCCAGACCCTATGGCCCAGACCCGGGGCAAAGGCCCAGGGTCCAGACCCCTAGGCCCAAACCCATGGCCCAGACCCAGACCCTAGGGCCCAGACCCAGGGCCCAGACCCCCTAGACCCAAACCCAGGGCCCAGACCCCAAGGCCCAGACCCAGGGCCCAGACCCCTAGGCCCAGACCCAGGGCCCAGACCTCTAAGCCCAGACCCCAAGGCCCAGGACCCAGACCCCAAGGCCCAGACACTAGGGCCCAGACCCCTAGGCCCAGACCCCTAGGCCCAGACCCAAGGCCCAGACCCTAGGGCCCAGGGTCCAGACCCCTAGGCCCAGGGCCAAGGCCCAGACCCAGGGCAAATGCCCAGGGCCCAGACCCCAAGACCCAAACCCAGGGCCCAGACCCTATGGCCCAGACCCGGGGCAAAGGCCCAGGGTCCAGACCCCTAGGCCCAAACCCATGGCCCAGACCCAGACCCAGGGCCCAGACCCCCTAGACCCAAACCCAGGGCCCAGACCCCAAGGCCCAGACCCAGGGCCCAGACCCCTAGGCCCAGACCCAGGGCCCAGACCCCTAAGCCCAGACCCCAAGGCCCAGGACCCAGACCCCAAGGCCCAGACACTAGGGCCCAGACCCCACGGCCCAGACCCCAAGGCCCAGGGCCCAGACCCCAAGGCCCAGGACCCAGACCCAAGGCCTAGACACTAGGGCCCAGACCCCCTAGGCCCAAACCCAGGGCCCAGACCCCTAGGCCCAAACCCAGGACCCAAGGCCAGACCCTGGGCCCAGACCCTGGGCCCAGACCCTGGGCCCAGACCCCCTAGGCCCAAACCCAGGGCCCAGACCCCAAGGCCCAGACCCAGGGCCCAGACCCAAGGCCCAAACCCAGGGCTCAGACCCTAGGGCCCAGGACCTAAGACCCAGACCCCTAGGCCAAACCCAGGCCCAGACCCAAGGCCCAGACCCAGGGCCCAGACCCCCTAGGCCCAGACCCTAGGGCCCAGACCCCCTAGGCCCAAACCCAGGGCCCAGACCCCAAGACCCAGACCCCTAGGCCCAAACCCAGGGCCCAGACCCCAAGGCCCAGACCCAGGGCCAGACCCTAGGGCCCAGACCCCCTAGGCCCAAACCCAGGGCCCAGACCCCAAGGCCCAGACCCCCTAGGCCCAAACCCAGGGCCCTGACCCCTAGGCCCAAACCCAGGACCCAAGGCCCAGACCCTGGGCCCAGACCCCCTAGGCCCAGACCCAGGGCCCAGACCCCCTAGGCCCAGACCCAGGGCCCAGACCCCTAGGCCCAAACCCAGAGCCCAGACCCCAAAGCCCAAATACAGACCCAGGGCCCAGACCCTAGGGTCCAGACCCCAAACCCAGGGCCCAGACCCCAAAGCCCAAATACAGACCCAGGGCCCAGACCCTAGGGTCCAGACCCCATACCCAGGGCCCAGACCCCAAGGCCCAGACCCAGGGCCCAGACCCTAGGGCCCAGACCCTAGGACCCAGACCCCAGGGACCAGACCCAGAGACCAGGGCCCAGGCTAGACCCCAGGGACCAGACCTCAGGGACCAGACCCCAGGGACCAGACCCCAGGGACCAGACCTCAGGGCCCAGACCCTAGGGCCCAGACCCCAAGGCCCAGACCCTAGGGCTCAGACCCCAAGGCCCAGACCCTAGGACCCAAGGCCCAGGGACCAGACCCAGAGACCAGGGCCCAGGTTAGACCCCAGGGACCAGACCCCAAGGCCCAGTCCCAGGGACCAGACCCAGACCCAAAGGCCATCATACACAGCCCGTTTCTGTGAGATTTATTGCTGTGGATTCTGTGATATGTTCAGACACACCGCTCATTACTGTGAGTTTTATTGCTGTGGATACTGTGATAAGCTAATACACACTGCACATTACTGGGAGTTTTATTGCTGTGGTGCTATGTTATGTCTTTTTTTTTGAAGGGGGAGAAAAGCTCTTAGAGGTTGAGGGGGGGGGGGCCCTGGGGGGCCCCATCGTGAGGTTTAGTAAGGGGCCCCATCATTTCTGATGGCTGCCCTGATCGCAGGCCCTGGCAAGGAGGGTTCAGTGTTAAAACAGACCCAGGATGCAAAAAAGTGAGAAATTGCCTACCTCATTTGCATGTCCTACCCAGAGTTCTTTGCTGCATATTGGGAATGTAGCACATGAGCTCTGTGAAGCAGTTCTTTGAATTTCCCGGATGTGTAAGTGTCTCCTATAATTATAAACTCTTTTATATTTTATACACAAACACATATATTATTTAGATATACTATTCTTATTTTTATATATATACACACACATAAAATAAAACATATGATCATTTTTATTTTAACAGCTTTAATACCAGAAGTGGCTGGTGAAGATTGGCCAGTATTAACCCTTGAAATAAGATACAGGGGTTTGTGTTGGAGATATAGATATTATCGTCATGAGCCGGAGTAATTTAATTTAAAGAATTATAATTTATTTATTAACATGGTTGTCCACTAAATGCCGTCGTTAAGTTTTGTCACAACCACGATACACTTCGTTGATCCAAAAATCTAAGAAGGGCAGCCGGCGTTTCGTTGATGAAGCTTCCCCTGACTTTCTATGGATTCCCTTCTCTAGACCAAAGTTTATCCTGGTTGCATCAAAGCGCAACAACGGCATTAACTGGATAACCCTGTGTCTCCCAAACAGTATTTTTATCAGGAGTCTGTAAATATGTGTTTAACTACAGCAGTAATGAGCGGAGGAGACCAAAGGACACCAGAATGCGAATCCCTGGCCGTGTCTCCTGCTGGATAAGCTGCGTACGTGACATTACACGATATACAGTATTCATACACATCAGATCATAATATCAGGACACGCGTTGTAGCTATAAAGCAGCTTTTATTTGGTAAATTAATATTATGAGGACTCTGCATTATAATCACACGGTCTTTGTAATGGTCGTGAACTGAAGAGAGGCATGTGGGGGATTGAGCTGTGGGCGGAGACCTTGGCTGGAGCAGCGTCGGGGAATGCTTACCCTGCCGGCCGTGTAGAAGACCTTTCTGTGGAGGAGGACGGAGAACTGCAAGATCCTCTTACACGTGGTAGGAGGTAGCGAATGTTGGCGTTGATGGGGATTAGTCGATGGACGGAGGCTTCGGTTGGAGCGGATTCAGCGAATGCCTCCTCTACAGGCTACCGCGATGTCATTGTTGCGGCAGAGGCTGTGCTCCTAGAGCAGCGGGACAACGAAGGGATGCGGCCTGGGGGGAACGACGAGGTGATGGATGATCCAGTGCTGTGTCCTATGCCTCCGGCGTCGATTCTGCTTAGACCACTGCAGACCTATAGAAGGTGGTCCGTTGGCGGGATGAGGCGCCTGGCTGAGCCCCATGCGGCCTCGTCCACTCCTGCCCGGCTTCAACCTCTCCTGCCCGGCTTCGACCTCTCCTGCCCAGCTTCGACCTCTCATGTAGCTGTGCATTCTTATTGGTTTCTAATGTTAAGAAAATCCACCATACGCTCCATCATTCTTGCAGTGTAGATCTTACACCTTCCACTCGTGCGATGGAGTTCCTTCAGGACGAGCCGCCAGTACTCTGTGATTTTCCTGGCCACCTTTCCCATGGCATGGGACACGTAGGAGCTCACAGCCCTGACATATTGATGTACAATCAGTCGATTGTCTGTGAAACGTATTTTCTCCAACTCTTGGAGACGTTTTGATGGTTCTTCCTTTATAATCGGTTTATTGGTGGGCTTCTCTGTTGGATGGAGACTGGCTTTCTTCTCCTCCATGCCCAGGAGCAGTTGTTTTTCCTCCGGACCTTTCATACATGTAAAATAAGAGGTGAATTCAGCCAGGGTTTCCAAGATGTCGGTGATGTAGACCAAACAGCTCTCAGCCATGTCAGTTAGCTCCTCAATGGTGAAATAAAATGAAAGTCTGCCGGCTTCCCTTTCAGCGCTGCTTGGAGAATAGACAACCACTAGGAAACCAGAGTCATTGTAGGTCGGATGAAAGTCATTGGAGGAAAGGAAGAATAATGCTGTCATCATCATAGCGAAGATTATGAGCACAGCAGACAGGGCCCAAATCCAGCAGGAGATGTTCCAGTGGATTTCCTGCCTCTTGGTGGGATGTTTGGGTGGCCAGGTCAGGTTACCCATGTCTGCAAGTTTCGTATCATCCCATGCTCGTGTATCTATCTTCTGCATGGATGTGACGCTGGAGAAGGACGGTAAAGGCTCCTCCTGGAGCAAACTGAATTTCCCCCAAAACTTCTGCATTTCTTGCAGGAAATCTATAGGGTTGGACACTTCGCCCAGGTCTTTGGCGACATTCACACCCTCTCGTTGCTCGTCGACTTTTGCCTTCTGTCTCTTGATCTCCGGGTCATACTCCTGCTTCAGCGCTTCCTTCTTGCTCTCCCACTCAGAGAGGATCTCATTCTTCTTCTGCTCCAACACAAATTGCAGGTTCTCAAAGTAGGATTTCACTTCATCTGAGTCCTTGGAAATCTCCTGAAGAGCCTTCTCTTTGTGGCTCTCTAGCTGGGAGAGTGAGAGCTGTGCTCGCTCAAATCCAAACAACCATTCCAGAAGTAATCTCTTTTCTTGGATTACGCCATTATCAAGGGAGGACACTTCATGGTTTTCATGCTCGTCGCTGGTGCCACAAGCCCCACAGATGAGCTTCTGGTCCGTTGAGCAGTAGATGTTGAGTGGCTGCTCTCTGTGCACCGGGCAAGTGGGTTGTTTCGGGGCATTGTTAATCGTAATGTATTTGTCAACCGTCGCTGTAAGCAGATGGTTGTCTCTGGGTGCATTGGGGCCCGTCCTGGGGGTTTCCTCCCAGCAAACAGGACATTTGATGGTGTCGGGGCTTTCGTCCGGCATATTGATGGAATTGGCCCAGATGACTCCTTCCAGGCATGTCCTGCAGAGGTTGTGTGCGCAACTCAATGCTTTAGGTTCCCTGTAAAGGCCACAGCAGACCGGACACATCAGGTCTTTCTCCATCATGTCCTCGTAGGACACTTCAGGATTACAGTGAGAAGTTGAAGGTTGGTCACTGTAACCCCGGGAGCTAGAGTCCGCGGAGCTCCCCTCCATGGTGAGGGCTCCGGGTTCCTCCGGCCAGTGACAAGCTACAAAGCAGCAATGTCTTCAAAGTCTATAAAAGTTTTGCGTTCAGATAAATCACTCACCAAAGCTCAGCTCAATAAGTGTTCAAGTCGATCCTTCGCCAAGCACTGACAAGTCTTGGTCCTGCGCGGCATTCTATACCTGGAATGCTGCGTATGACATCACAAAGCAGGTCATCACAATGATGTCACCTTACATGAAAACACAAGTGCAAAGTGCTGGATCTTTGCAGGTGTTGTACACCACCACAGTAAATAAAAACAAAACAGCGGAAAGTGCACAAGATAAAGCATTCACAGAAACCAGAGGAAAAAAAAACCCCATTAACTTAACACAGTGCAATGTGCTAAAAATCAAGAAACATTTTATTTAGCAGATCACACGGTGTTATTACTTTTTCCAGTCTGATCTACCAAGGTTATGATTTTATGTTATGATGAAAAAACATATTAACCTAACACAGTACAATCTGCTTAAAAAATAATAATCAAAACATTTTATTTAGCAGTTCGCTTTATCTTGCACATTAGCCACAGTATTTAAATTATTTTAAAACAAGGAGAAATATAGGCAATAAAATAAGATTTTCAGTTGAAAGAAATGATAAAAATTTCCCTCGCCCTTTTGGTGACATCATCACTAAACGTGGGGGGGGGGGTTATGCTTGTAATTTTCTTGCTTTACAACAGTGAACTAAAAACATTAATTCTGGCTCAAATGTTATAGGGTTTATTCACAAACCCCGAAATTTCAGTGCTTTATTTTCGGCACACTACGATTCCTTTTCGCCAAAAATACGATTAATTCACCATTTAGTGTATGGTCACTGAATTTCGTCAAAAAACGTTGAACTGCGGCGAATAAGAATCGCTGTTTTATACCAAACTGCAAAGAAAGGAAACAAAAAACGGAACGCTCCTATTCTCCTTATAGGCGAAGCCAGGGAAATCCTGGGGTGGAAAAGGGGAAAACACAGACTGGAGCCTGGGAAATGTTGAGGAAAACCAGAGGAGAAAACCTGGAGTGGCGATCGGGAACAACCAGAGACAGATAAAAAAGGAATAACATAGTCTGGAGCCAGGGAAATCCAAAGGCAAAACCCGGACTGGAGCCAGGGAATTCTTGAGAGGAAACAGGGGAAGATGAGAAGCAGGACCAGATTAGCCCAACAGTTACAGACTGAGGGAACGTGTGGAAAGTCTCGTCCTGGAATTACGGTCAGCCAGAGAATAACTGAAGAGATAAGAGGGAGAAGCGAGAAAAAGTGGAGGCCCCTGGCAGAAATGGAGGCAAGAAGGTGGGGCACATGGGAAAACGTGGATCAGAGCCGTAGGTAGCGACTTGACAAGGACTGTAGTTAAGGCCATGAGGCGACAGGAGTAGGGTGGCTGCATTTTGCTTTATTTCATTTCAGAACAATGTTTGTGAGGGCGTCGTGCCAGACCCGGGGAACAGCCATTAGGATGAATAATGGAGAGATCGAGGGAAATGCGGGATCGAGATAGGGGTGGTGCATGGAAAATAAGAGGGGTCCCAATATGGAGGAGGGGAACAAAAAAAGAAAAAGGCACGGACGTGATCTAAGAGTGGGAAAGAAGAAAAGAGAGGCAGCGGGATATGTGTAATAGAGAGAGGGCAGCACAAGAGAAATAGGTGTAACAGAGAGAGAGCAGCGAAAAAGGGTGGAAGAGGGATCGGTGTAATTAAGGGAGAGCACAAGAAGAGTGACAGGTGTAACAGAGCAGCAGAAAAGAGGAAGAATGAGAGATGTAATAGAGGGAGAGCTGCGGAAGAGGGATAGTTGTAATAGAGGGAGAGCTGCGGAAGAGGGATAGTTGTAATAGAGGGAGAGCAGCGGAAGAGGGATAGGTATAATAGAGGGAGAGCAGCGGAAGAGGGATAGGTGTAATAGAGGGAGAGCAGCGGAAGAGGGATAGGTATAATAGAGGATGAGGGATAGGTATAATAGAGGGAGAGCAGCGGAAGAGGGATAGGTATAATAGAGGGAGAGCAGCAGAAAAGAGGATGAGGAATAGGTGTAATAGAGGGAGAGCAGCAGAGAAGAGGGATATGTGTAATAGAGGGAGAACAGCAGAAAAGAGGAAGAAGGATGACGAGCCTTAGTTGCGGCACTCGGAAGTGGACGGACTGAGTGGACATTGGTGGGATATTACAGTCTTACGGAGTCTGGTCATCCAGAACTTGAGAAGTTTCACGTTGTCCTCCTCTGCCACTCCGTGAATGGCTAGCAGTTCTTATGTGTCTTCCTTCAGACGACTGTCCACTTTGGTGATCTTGAATCCTAACGACCCCCACTCGTTAACGCCAGCGACTCCCCTGCTATTCCAGCCGAGCCCAAAACTCCTTTTGTGTCTCGTCTGTTCTGTAAAGCCGGCAGACAGAGTGATGCTTCCTATACTTTGCATACTTTCCACAAGAAGCTCTACTGCGGAGGCAGCTAGAGAATAACGAGCAAACAACAATAAGACCCTCGTTATCCTTGCTTGCAGTCGGTAATGAGAGGAAAAACTAAAATTTACTGTGACTCATTGCATAACCTGAACTTTGCTAAAAAGCCATCCAGTATCGCAGGCCCTGGCAAGGAGGGTTCAGTGTTAAAACAGACCCAGGATGCAAAAAAGTGAGAAATTGCCTACCTCATTTGCATATCCTACCCAGAGTTCTTTGCTGCATATTGGGAATGTAGCACATGAGCTCTGTGAAGCAGTTCTTTGAATTTCCCGGATGTGTAAGTGTCTCCTATAATTATAAACTCTTTTATATTTTATACACAAACACATATATTATTTAGATATACTATTTTTATATATATACACACACATAAAATAAAACATATGATCATTTTTATTTTAACAGCTTTAATACCAGAAGTGGCTGGTGAAGATTGGCCAGTATTAACCCTTGAAATAAGATACAGGGGTTTGTGTTGGAGATATAGATATTATCGTCATGAGCCGGAGTAATTTAATTTAAAGAATTATAATTTATTTAATAACATGGTTGTCCACTAAATGCCGTCGTTAAGTTTTGTCACAACCACGATACACGTCGTTGATCCAAAAATCTAAGAAGGGCAGCCGGCGTTTCGTTGATGAAGCTTCCCCTGACTTTCTATGGATTCCCTTCTCTAGACCAAAGTTTATCCTGGTTGCATCAAAGCGCAACAACGGCATTAACTGGATAACCCTGTGTCTCCCAAACAGTATTTTTATCAGGAGTCTGTAAATATGTGTTTAACTACAGCAGTAATGAGCGGAGGAGACCAAAGGCCACCAGAATGCGAATCCCTGGCCGTGTCTCCTGCTGGATAAGCTGCGTACGTGACATTACACGATATACAGTATTCATACACATCAGATCATAATATCAGGACACGCGTTGTAGCTATAAAGCAGCTTTTATTTGGTAAATTAATATTATGAGGACTCTGCATTATAATCACACGGTCTTTGTAATGGTCGTGAACTGAAGAGAGGCATGTGGGGGATTGAGCTGTGGGCGGAGACCTTGGCTGAAGCAGCGTCGGGGAATGCTTACCCTGCCGGCCGCGTAGAAGACCTTTCTGTGGAGGAGGACGGAGAACTGCAAGATTCTCTTACACGTGGTACGAGGTAGCGAATGTTGGCGTTGATGGGGATTAGTCGATGGACGGAGGCTTCGGTTGGAGCGGATTCAGCGAATGCCTCCTCTACAGGCTACCGCGATGTCATTGTTGCGGCAGAGGCTGTGCTCCTAGAGCAGCGGGACAACGAAGGGATGCGGCCTGGGGGGAACGACGAGGTGATGGATGATCCAGTGCTGTGTCCTATGCCTCCGGCGTCGATTCTGCTGAGACCACTGCAGACCTATAGAAGGTGGTCCGTTGGCGGGATGAGGCGCCTGGCTGAGCCCCATGCGGCCTCGTCCTCTCCTGCCCGGCTTCAACCTCTCCTGCCCGGCTTCGACCTCTCCTGCCAGCTTCGACCTCTCATGTAGCTGTGCATTCTTATTGGTTTCTAATGTTAAGAAAATCCACCATACGCTCCATCATTCTTGCAGTGTAGATCTTACACCTTCCACTCGTGCGATGGAGTTCCTTCAGGACGAGCCGCCAGTACTCTGTGATTTTCCTGGCCACCTTTCCCATGGCATGGGACACGTAGGAGCTCACAGCCCTGACATATTGATGTACAATCAGTCGATTGTCTGTGAAACGTATTTTCTCCAACTCTTGGAGACGTTTTGATGGTTCTTCCTTTATAATCGGTTTATTAGTGGGCTTCTCTGTTGGATGGAGACTGGCTTTCTTCTCCTCCATGCCCAGGAGCAGTTGTTTTTCCTCCGGACCTTTCATACATGTAAAATAAGAGGT
>RXON01003252.1:0-59058 GCA_009667805.1 Leptobrachium leishanense
ATATATCTAATATCTATCTATCTATGCCATATCTATCTATCCATATCTATCTATCTATCCCATATATATCTAATATCTATCTATCTATGCCAATCTATCTATCATCCATATCTATCTATCTATCTATCTATCCCATATCTATCTATCTATCCATAGTTATCTATCCCATATCTATCTATCTATCCATATCTATCTATCCCATATCTATCTATCTATCTATTCCATATCTATCTATCCCATATCTATCTATCCCATATCTATCTATCTATCTATCCATATCTATCTATCCATATCTATCTATATCTATCTATCTATCCCATATCTATCTATCCCATATCTATGCTATCTATCCCATATCTATTCTATCTATCTACTCCCATATCTATCTATCTATCTATCTATCTATCTATCTATCTATCTATCCCATATCTATCTATCTATCCATATCTATCTATCTATCTATCTATCTATCTATCTATCTATCTATCCCATATCTATCTATCATCCCATATATATCTAATATCTATCTATGCCATATCTATCTATCTATCCCATATATCTAATATCTATCTATCTATCTATCTATCTATCATCCATCCCATATCTATCTATCCCATATCTATCTATCCCATATCTATCTATCTATCCCATATCTATCCATATTAGGGATGTGCGTTTCGGGTTTCGGAATTTCGGAATTTTCACGAAATTTCCCGATTCGTGTTTTCGGATGCGGCCGAATTTACGAAAATGTTTAGATCCGAAAATGGCAGATCCGAAAAGTTTTACGAGCCGAAACGAAATATTTTCGAATGGACTTGAAATGTGTCAAATCGAAATTTATTGCTTTGAAACGAGGAGAAACAGACGTTCCGGAAAAACGAAAATTTCCGAAATTACGAAAAGTCGATACAAAAACCGAGCAAAGTGACACGAAAATACGAAAAACGGTCGATATTCCGAAAACATGTACAATTCCGAAAAAAAATGTACACGAAAAACTAGTCGAGCCGAACCGAATCGAAACAGAAATCGGTCGAAACGAGCCGAATCGAAAAGTTTAAACATCCGAACAAAGCGAACCGAATCGAACCCATATCTATCTATCCCATATCTATCTATCTATCCCATATCTATCTATCCCATATCTATCTATCTATCTATCTATCTATCTATCTATCTATCTATCTATCCCATATCTATCTATTTATCTATCTATCTATCCCATATCTATCTATCTATCCCATATCTATCTATCTATCTATCCCATATCTATCTATCTATCTATCTATCTATCTATCTATCTATCTATCTATCCCATATCTATCTATTTATCCCATATCTATCTATCCCATATCTATCTATTTATCCCATATCTATCTATCTATCTATCTATCTATCTATCTATCTATCATCTATCTATCTATTATCTATCTATCTATCTATCCCATATCTATCTATTTATCTATCTATCTATCCCATATCTATCTATTTATCTATCTATCTATCCCATATCTATCTATCTATCTATCTATCCCATATCTATCTATCTATCTATCTATCTATCCCATATCTATCTATCTATCTATCTATCTATCTATCCCATATCTATCTATCTATCTATCCCATATCTATCTATCTATCTATCTATCTATTCTATCTATCTATCTATCTATTCTATCTATCCCTATCTATCTATCTATCTATCTATCTATCTATCTATCCCATATCTATCTATTTATCTATCTATCTATCCCATATCTATCTATCTATCTATCTATCTATCTATCTATCTATCCATATCTATCGATCCCATATCTATCTATGCCATATCTATCTATCCATATATCTATCCCATATCTATCTATCTATCCCATATCTATCTATCCCATATCTATCTATCCCATATCTATCTATTTATCTATCTATCTATCTATCCCATATCTATCTATCTATCCCATATCTATCTATCTATCTATCTATCTATCCATATCTATCGATCCCATATCTATCTATGCCATATCTATCTATCCATATCTATCTATCTATCTATCCCATATCTATCTATCTATCTATCTATCTATCTATCTATCTATCTATCTATCTATCTATCTATCTATCTATCTATCTATCTATCCCATATCTATCTATCGCATATATATCTAATATCTATCTATCCCATATCTATCTACCTATCTATCTATCTATCTATCTATCTATCTATCCCATATCTATCTATCTATCTATCCATATCTATCTATATCTATCTATATCTATCTATCCCATATCTATCTATCTATCTATCTATCTATCTATCTATCTATCTATCTATCTATCTATCTATCTATCTATCCATATCTATCTATCTATCCATATCTATCTATCTATCTATTTATCCCACATCTATCTATCTATCCATATCTATCTATCTCTCTATCTATCCATCCATCTCTATATTAGATCATCTTCTATTTATCTATCTATCTATATATCTAGCCATCCATCTATCCATCTATCTCTATTAGATCACCTCATATCAATTTTTCTATCTATCAATAGATCTAATTGTCCATCTGGTATCTATGCATCAACCCAGTATCTATCTATCTATCTATCTATCTATCTATCTATCTATCTATCTATCTATCTATCTATCTATCTATCCATATCTATCGATCTATTTACCTATCTAATTAACTTATTGTATATATTTTTCAATCTATGAATCGATCGATCCAGCTATCCATAAATTATGTTTCCTTGTAACATCTATCTATATCTATTTATCTATCCATATGTTATCTGTTTATTTATATAACTGTCCATGTCCATCAGTCTAGAATCTCTGGTTTTCTGTGCATCAATCTAATATGTATCTATATTTATCTACATGTATCTACCTACTTATCTATCTGGTTATCCACCTAATGATCTATCAATATTATCTACATGACTATCAGGGTTATTCAGAGAGCGCGAAAAGCAGGAGAATGATTGGAGAATGAAAAGTTCTAGGTCAAAATAGCCAATTTGGAAAGGGAGATGAAAGGGAGAATTTTTCTGGTTTGGCTATTTTGACCTAGAATTTTTCATTCTCCAGTCATTCTCCTGCTTTTCACCGCTCTCTGAATAACCCTGTTAGTGAAAGTCTGCATTGCTTTCTGTTTGTCTATTTATCATTATACTGCATCTATCTTTCTCTTTCTTTCTTTCTCACACATGCACATCTCAAACACACTTAAATGGCATATTTATTGTTCTACAGTTCCCTCTCACATGTGATGGATAAATAGATAATATAGATAGAAAGACAGATGGATGGACACACGGATAGAGAGATAAATATTCATAGAAATATCAGTCAGCTTTTAAATAAAGCTATTTAACCTTGATGAGTTAAGTGGGTTCAATGTCCCTGCAAAAATCCTATAATTGCTTTTACTAAAGAATGACACCAGAGGGCAGTATTGAGCTGTTTGTTGAACTTTGTATTTATATACAGTATATGTATGCACATTAATATATATATATATATATATATATATATATAACCACCCATGTTTTTCTCTGATCTGGTGCCACATACATAATGCTTTGTTATGAAAGTGCTCAGTGCTCCCTGTTCATGGTGCTCTCCTCCTGCTGAATAATGCATTGTAGATCCAGATTGTGCTCATTCATTGTGAGATAGTAAAGGGGGGTCTATATTTCCACGTTGGAAAAAGAAAATCTCGCTGCAAGCAAACCAGGAGCAAGTTTCACAGAAAAGTATATGTATAGGTTGATACTTTAAAAGTATAAAGTGATAAGATATCCAATGACTGGCCGCCATTCATTAATTTGTGGAAACGCCATATTTCCATGAATTATACATCTTGAGTTTGGATATAAACAGTAAAAAGACAAAGCTGTATGAAAGTGGCCTCCTGCCATGTTTTAGTAGCATAGCTATACATTCCAAACTCCTGAATGGGAAACACAGGGCGTAATGTGAGCTATACAAAGGTATGAACATTAAAAAATAAATAAAATAATGATAATATCAATATTAGAAGAAAATGAAACACTCAGGTGAAGTAACTAACAGGGTTATTCAGGGAGAACTTTTGGAGAACATCTGGAGAACGTTTGGAAAAGTGAAAATTCTAGGTCAAAACAGCTGATTTGGAAAGTGAGATAAATAGGCAAATTTTTCGGGTTTGGCTATTTTGACCTAGGATTTTCACTTCTCCAAAAGTTCTCCAGAGTTTCACCTTTCTCTGAATAACCCTGTAAGTATTAGTTGCACATTGTAATCACCTCGCAAAATTAAAAGTGTTTTAAAAGCCTAAATTGTGCAAATACATAAGTAGTCAACACTAGTATTTAATGAAAAGAAAAATAATAAATATATATACAATATATATATATATATATATATATATACAGTGGCAAGAAAAAGTATGTGAACCCTTTGGGATTACGTGGAGTTTTGCATAAATTGGTCATAAAATGTGCTCTGATCTTCATCTAAGGCTAGGGTCAGACGAACGCATTTTTCACGTCGTCCGTGAAAAAGTTCGGTCGAACGAACGTACGTATTTTCCCCCGGAATACGCGATAGCGGTCATACGATGCGCATTTTCGTCCGTGATTTTGTACGGATCATCAATAAAACACTTTTTGAGTCTGGACGTTATGTTGGCCGGACATTAGCAGCGTCTGACGTCTCCTAATCACACACACACGCCGCTATGCGGCCGCAGCGCACTCTGTACGTCAGTAGTAGCGGTTTGACGTTCTCGAAAAAATGCGTTCGTTGGCCACTTGCGTTGCGCGGACGAACTTTCGTGCGGCCGTTCGTCGTATGTTCCCCGGCATTGGACGTCATTTGCTGCTAGTACGGCCGTGATTTCGTGCGGCTAAACGCACGTTAAAACTGCGTTAGTCTGACCTTAGCCTAAGTCACAACAATTTGAAAAACACAGTCTGCTTAAAATAATACAACACAAACATTATATGTTTTCATGTGTTTATTGAACATAACATGTAAACATTCACAGTGCAGGGTGGAAAACGTATGTGAACCTTTGGACTTAATAACTGGTTGACCCTCCTTTGGCAGCAGTATCCTCAACAAAACGTTTCCTGTAGTTGCAGATCAGACCTGCACAACGATCTGGAGTAATTTTGGACCAGTCCTCTTCACAAAACTGTTTCAGTGTAGCAATATTCTTGGGCTGTCTGGTGTTACATAGTTACATAGTTATATAGGCTGAAAAAAGACATGCGTCCATCGGGTTCAGCCTCTCCCACATAACTTACTGGTGTGAATCGCTCTCTTAAGGTCATGCCACAGCATTTCAAACGGGTTGAGGACAGGACTCTGACTGGGCCACTCCAGAAGGCGTATTTTGTTTTGTTGAAGCCATTCTTTTGTTGAATTACTTGTATGCTTTGGGTCATTGTCCTGTTGCATCACCCATCCTCTGCGGAGCTTCAGTTGGCGGACAGATGGTCTTATGTTTTCCTGCAAAATGTCTTGATAAACTCTGGAATTCATTTTTCCATCAATGACAGCAATCCGTCCAGGCCCCGAGGCAGCAAAGCAGCCCCAAACCACGATGCTCCCTCCGCCATGTTTTACAGTGGGGATGAGGTTTTGATGTTGGTGTGCTGTGCCTTTTTTTCTCCACATATACAGGGTTATCCAAAGAGATCCGAATTGCTTGAGAAAGGTAACCGAATGCTGAAAATCAGCGTTTGGTTACCATTCCTGGCCATTCGGCTATCCAGAGAGCAGGCAGTTCCCCAAATCCTGGCGAATTGCCTGCACATACGGTGCCTGTTCGGTGCCTGTTCGAGGGCAGTGAAATCCCCATGAAAAAGCACTGCTTCGGCTATTCAGAGAACACAAACCAGCAGGGAAAGGTTCCCCTAATGCTCTGCCATTCGGTGGTTTAATTCGGCAAGTTTATTCAGGAGAATCCCATAGGCTTCAATGTTAAAAATATTCCCGTTTTAATTCAATATCTAATAAACCGTTCATTATAAAATTCTGCAGCAAAAAGTCTCTTTATTTATAGATTTTTTAGGATACTTTAAGCATTTTTCTTTTTTTTTTTTAAAAGTCCGATTTTTTATTTTTTTTTTCAGTTTACTTATTTTTTTAACAGCCCTCTTTATTATCATTCCCTGGACCTCCTGTGAAAATTTCAGACATTTTCGCTCAGTAGTTTCTTTGCAAACAGCGTTTCATTTTCCCAGATTCATACAAATGGTTTTGCTAATTTATTCACTGCCTCCTCTACGTCACAGCTGCTTCGGCTCTGTGTGATTCGGCTCCTGTTCGGCTTCTTCGAAGGTTAATCCAGATGTTTTTGCTTGTTTTCAGCGTGCATTCGGTTAATTGTCGTCAGATTTTCGGCAGCTTTTCCCTGCAATTCGGGGACCCTGTGCTGTTTGCTGAATACACCGCAGGGTCACCGAAATGCAATCGGCAAAAGGAACCGAATTGAAGATAAAGAAAAGTCACCGAACGTGCGGTGACTTTTTGAATCTCTTTGGATAACCCTGATAGTGTTGTGTGTTTTTTCCAAACAACTCAATTTTGGTTTCATCTGTCCACGCAATATTTTGCCAATAGTGCTGTGGAATATCCAGGTGCTCTTTTGCAAACTTCAAACGTGCTGCAATATTCTTTTTGGACAGCAATGTCTTCCTCCGTGGTGTCCTCCCATGTACTCCATTCTTGTTTAATGTTTTCCTTATTGTAGATGTGTCAACAAAAATGTTAGCATGTGCCAGAGATTTCTGTAAGTCTTTAGCTGACACTCTAGGATTCTTCTTTACCTCATTAAGCATTCTGCGCTGTGCTCTTGCAGTCATCTTTACAGGACGACCACGCCTAGGGAGAGTAGCAACAGTGCTGAACTTTCTCCATTTGCAGACAGTCTGTCTTACCGTGGACACATGAACATCAAGGCTTTTGGAGATACTTTTGTAGCCCTTTCCAGCTTCATGCAAGTCAACAATTCTTGATCGTAGGTCTTCTGAGAGCTCTTTTCTGTGAGGCATGGTTCACATCAGGCAGTGCTTCTTGAAACCAGTAAACCCAAAACTGGTGTGTGTTTTTAAAGGGCAGGACAGCTTTCAGCAACCCATCCAATAATATCACACTGATTGGACTCAAGGTTGGCTCACTCCTGGCTCCAATTAGCTCTTGGAGAAGACATTAGGCTAGGGGTTCACATACTTTTTCCACCCTGCACTGTGAATATTTACATGTTATGTTCAATAAACACATGAAAACATATAATGTTTGTGTTGTATTATTTTAAGCAGACTGTGTTTTTCAAATTGTTGTAACTTATATGAAGATCAGAGCACATTTTATGACCAATTCATGCAAAACTCCACGTAATCCCAAAGGGTTCACATACTTTTTCTTGCCACTGTATATATATATATAATTCTGCCAAAGCCCCAAACTATACACTAAATAATCTGCGGTGTGTGCGTAATTAACCCCTTCGCTACCAAGTGATTTTTTTAAAAAAAGAGATGGCAGGAGCCTGTGATGTTTTGGTAAATACTTTTTAATAAATTGGA
This sequence comes from Leptobrachium leishanense, assembly GCA_009667805.1. NCBI lineage: Eukaryota > Metazoa > Chordata > Amphibia > Anura > Megophryidae > Leptobrachium > Leptobrachium leishanense. The sequence goes on from RXON01003252.1 coordinate 7,591, forward strand.
CAGTAAGAATTATTTGGGAATATTCCCAGTGTATTCCTTACTGTAATGACCAGTTTGGCAGCCAGAGGTCGCCATCTACTGGCCAAAAGTGGTTACTGCAGTTAAAACTGCAGTTCAAGGCTCCATGTATTATCAGCTGGGGAAAGTCGATGGAAGCATTTCACAGCTGATTTTAAACAGTTTAAGCACCTCTGGCATTATGCTCACAGGGCTTAAACTTTGGGGGTGCCTTCTGGAGGCCAGAAGTAAATGAAACTCCTTTGAAACAAACAAATTTCATTTGCAATGATACAGCACAGCCACAGTTTGTGTTAACATGATCTCGATCCGCTGTGCCTGCTGCTGCTGCTAATTGTGTATACACGATCACGGTAGTGAAGGTGTTAAAGCCCATTTTAGTTTATACACCGATATGATACTAAGACCTTCTAACCCCCCCTATTAACATGTGATGTTTCATGCCTAATCTATAAGGGATATTCAATAAGTGCCGAACTTGCCACCGAAGGGCACCGAATGGTGAATTTCCCCATACAGTGCAATATCACGGTAGTTTGGCTTTTCAGAAAGCCGTCACTTTGCCAAATACTGGCGAATTCACAGCGAAATACAGTACAGTTCGGCAGTAGTGATGGGCCGAACACCCCCGTGTTTGGTTCGCATTCGAACACGAACATTTGAAAAAGTTCGAATTCGAACTCAATGCAAGTCAATGGGACTCGAACTTTTGATTTTTAGAGTGCCCTCCAAGAGGGCATATATGCAAGATGGTCCGGGTAGTGCCCTGGGGGACAGGAAACAAGGAAAAAAAGTTTAAAAAAAAAAACATTTTTAAAGGGACAGTGAGTTTTCCATGACATAAAGGTTAAGAATAAAAATGAAAAATTCCTTCAAATATTGTGCCTAGGAGGTCCCCATAACCTGCCCGTGAAGTGGCGGATTTCTAGGATGTATAGAAACATTTAAAAAGAAAAAAAATGACGTATCATATGACGGTAAATGGTTTTCCTTTAATCTATTCATAAACAACTGCTTGGGGCGGCAGTATGAAAAGAGGAGACCTTTTAGGACACGCGGAACAAGTTTAGTGATTTTTTGGCTAAATTATTGTGAAACCTATGCAGGCTTTGGATGAAAGTAACAACAGGTGCATTAAAATTGCATGAGCATTAACATTTGCTGCGGCGTTCACCGCATATTTGTAACGATTCCCCAGGACAGACCTGGTAGGATCTCTGGTAACAGACCTCTAACCCTCCGATCCTTCGGATGGTCGGGACTCGGGACCACTAAACCTATCCTCTAGCAGCCACACAGGCCAGGGAGACAGCACCAACAATATACACCACAGACTGAGATCAATATATGTTTGTACTACGCTATAGTATATGGCAGGATGGAAGCGCACCAGCAGTAACAAGCAGCGGAATATACCAGACAGGGGCGGAGAGCGAGAGTAGCTGTTATAACAAAACAGGGTCAGCAACGTTTAGGCACTTGTACTGCGCTACTGTATATGGTGAGAATCGGCGCACACCAGTAGCAACAGGAGGCAAACAGAACAGGCAGGGAGTACACAGAGAGAATAGTCAAATGGCAGGCAAAGCCGACAACAGATCGGGTCCTCAGAACAAGCAGGGTAGGTAACAAGTATACTTCTGAGAAGATACGCTAATAGCATATCGAGGAAGTCGGCTGCGCATTTTGCATCGCTCCCTCTACACTAACTAGGGTCAGACAGCGTATTTCTACACTGTACGTTCGTGCACACAGACGTACGTCAGTACGGAAGACACAGTAGTGGTCACACAGTCCGTCACTGACAAATATTTTGACGGATGTAGGAGAGTAAATTAAAAAAGCAACAATTTTGTCGTGAAAAAAATGCTGGACGTATAAATGCAGTCCGTCTGACCACGTTACTCACACACAAAGCTATGCAGACGTTGCGGACGCAGCGCACTTTGTGCGGCGTTCTTAGGGGTTGTACGTTCTTGCCTGCCTTGCGTCCGTGGGCCGCGGCCGTTGTGCGTCCGCAGTTCAGTGCGGACGTACTTCGTGTAACGGGCTCCAATGGGCTTCTGTCATGCTATCACGGACGTACTTTTAGGCGCAATCACGGACGTGAACACTACGCTCGTCTGACCACAGCCTTAAAAATGTCCTTGGATTTTATTTTTTTAGAAATCTGTCGCCTTACCTTAGCCTGGTGGTCAATCAGTGGAGGCTCCCTGGATCCTGGTTGTGGTGGGGGGGGGTCTGCCGTGGCCGCAGGTGCAGTGGCACCCTCCCTGCGCCACCTCTCTGCCACATGCACCCGGCCGCCCTGCCCGCACAGTCGCAGCTCTGTCATCCGGCAGCCGCATGCTCCAAGTAATCCTTGGGAGGCCCTGGCGGGCAGCCCTTTACAGTGCCTGATTAGAGGGCCTCGTCTGCCTGACGTTTTAGCAACAAGATTGTTTTATCCCATAGGCTTCAATGTTAAAAATATTTCCATTTTAATTCAATATCTAATAAACCGTTGCTTATAATATTCTGCAGTAAAGAGTCTCTTTATTTCTAGATTTTTTTAGGATTTTTTAAAAACAATTCAAAATGACTATTTTTTTCCCGAACTTTTTGCGAACGGCCTGAAATGTTCGAAGTTCACCGAACGGGCGATGTTCGAATCGAACCGAATGCCCATCCCTATTCGGCAGCAGTGAAATTGTCCCATAGAGAAGTAATGGTTCATTTATTCAGAGAACGCTGAACTGCACCAAAGAGTCAGTGAAATGCCGGGAGTTTTGGTGATTCAGTTCGACAGGTTTAAAAAAATATTACCATCTTTTTATTTATTTTTTATTCAACCGTTAATTATTTTCAGTTTCAGCAAAAAGCCTTTTTTTGTATTTGATTTTTAGACTTTTTCAAGTATTTTTCTGGATTTTTAAGGTGAAATTTTTGATTCCCAATTTTTTTAATGCCTTTTTTTTTATTCTGTACCGGACCGTTTTATTATATTTTTGTAGGACCTTTTTTTTATCCTTTTAACACATTTTCATGCATTTTTATTGGTTTAAACACCTTTTGATGAATAGCAGAGTTCCGTTTTTTTTTCCTTTTCCCAGTTCGGTGGCGTTTGGCGGCTGATCAGCTGTTTTTTGGCAGCATGCGTTCGGCGGCGCGGCGGCTGATGTCAGTGTCGCTTGGTGGTCAGTTCGGCAGCGTTCGGTGGCTCAGCGACTGTTTTTGGTGGTGTTCGGTGGCTCATCAGCCGCACTTCAGGGATCCTGTGGTAAATACTGAATTCACCGTAGACTTGGCGAAATTAAATCACTGAAGTGCGCCGAATGAAAGAGCACCGAATGCTCGCTGGAATTTCAGTGCTCTCTGAACAACCCTCAGTTTTTGCTCATATATGCAATCTGACAGGAAAAGTAGAGGACATGTTTTTTTTCTTTAATTGTAAAAAGTTTAGTATTTGGAAACCTACCACGTCTCATTGATTAGTAAATCAGCTTTCTAGCGCTTGTGTTTATGATGCAGCCCTCGAGCAATCAAGGTATTAAATAAATAATATCCGAACGTGCATAATTATCGCATATATTTGCATTAAATTAATGGACTTCTTTTAAAAAAAAGTGATATGTCAAAATATATTAAAATAGATAATTTGTATATAATATGTATATATACTGTATATAGTGTGTTCAGAAAGTATTCAGACCCTTTCAAATATTTTTATGTTTCCAAGTTTAATTTTTCCACTAAGTATCCCATAATGATAAAGCAAAAAATTATCAGGGTTATTCAAAGAGAATCAAAAAGTCACCGCATGTTTGGTGACTTTTCGTTCTATTCAATTCGGTACAATTTGGCGATCCCATTTCTGCGACCCTGAGGTGTATTCAGCAAACACCACAGGACTGTCATAGTGCAGGGAAAAGCCGCCGCAAACACGCCGAACACTCACCACAAAACCCGGTGAACACACACCGAAACCCGCAAAAACATCTGGATTAACCCCGCCTAACACGCCGGAGAAACCCGAGCAGCCACCGATCACAGCGCAGAGCAGCCGCCGGAAAAACCCGATACCGCAGACGAATGGAGTGTAAAAAAAAAACAGTACGCTTGAATGTTTGAAAAGTGAAAAGCTCTTTGCAAAGAAACTACAGAACAAAAATGCCTGAAATTTACATATAAAATCCAATGAATGATAATAAAAAGGGCTGTTACAGAAAAATGAAAAAACGATTAAAAACAAACGGGGAAAAGAAGAAAAAAAATATCGCAAAAAAAATCCCCAAAAAATGCCTTAAAGATCCTAAAAAAATCAATAAAGAGACTTTTTACTGCAGACTATTATAATAAACGGTTTATTAGATATTGTATTAAAATGGGAATATTTTTAACATTGAAGCCTATGGGATTCTCCAGAATAAACCTGTCGAATGAAACCACCGAATGGTAGGGCATTTCGGCAACTTTTCACTGCTGGTTTGTGTTCTCTGAATAGAGGAATGTCAGGTTACACGTCGCCGCCGTGGTAAGAAGCATCCTAAGGTGATTATTCCAACCTGACAGCCCTTTGCCTATTTGCCTGCAGTACCTCAGTCAGCCACTGCAGCAGCCACAGGTGTCTCGATTGCCTCCCTGTGCTTCCCTATTTAAGGGACAATCTCCCATGATGCATTGTAGGCTTGTGCACTTTTTTTTTTTTCAGATTTTTAAACTTTTCGATTCGGCTCGTTTCGACCGATTTCTGTTTCGATTCGGTTCGGCTTGATTTGTTTTTCGTGTACTCTTTTTTTTCGGAATTTCGACCATTTTTCGTATTTTCGTGTCACTTAGCTCGTTTTTTGTATCGACTTTTCGTAAGTTCGGAAATTTTAGTTTTTTCAGAAAGTCTGTTCTCCTCGTTTCAAAGCAATAAATTTTGATTTGACACATTTCAAGTCCATTCGAAAATATTCCGTTTCGGCTCGGAAAACTTTTCGGATCTGCCATTTTCGGATCTAAAAATTTTCGGAAATTCGGCCGCATCCGAAAACACGAATCGGGAAATTCCGAAACCCGAAACGCACATCCCTAATGCATTGCTGCTGCATTAACATTGCCTTCCACTGCCAAGCTGTGTCCCTCTCAAGATCCTGTGTATCCAGCTAGCAGACTTACATTGTATCCAGTGCCAAGTGTATCCTGTGTCTCCAGTGCCAAGTAATACCAAGTGTCTACATTGCCAAGTGTCTACATTGCCAAGTGTATCCTGTGCCTTCATTGCCAAGTGTCTGCACTGCCAAGTGAATCCAGCACCAATAACCCCCCCCCCCTTGTACCGTGGAAGCTGTCTGTGTCTCTTTATCACTGCATCCTGGGCTCATCTCCTCCTCTACCACTCCTGATTCCTGACAAGGAAGCAGTGCTTTTTTATGGGGATTTCACTTCCCTCGAACAGGCACTGACCAGGCACCGTATGTGCAGGCAATTCGCCAACATTTGGCGAACTGCCTGCTCTCTGAATAGCCGAATGGCCAGGAAAGGTAACCGTACGCTGAATTTCAGCGTTCGGTTACCTTTCGGCCACAATTCGGAGCTCTTTGAATAACCCTGATAGTTTGACAACATTATTATACTTTATTTATATAGTGCCAATATATTCGGCAGCACTGAACAGTGGGTACAATGCAGACAGGACTACATTTGACAAACCATCACAGGAGGAAGTGAGGGCCCTATTCCTGTACCGTACAATCTAACATGAGTAACAAACTATGACCCTTTTACTGGGTTAACTCTTTGGGAATTGTGGACAAGTAAAACACACAAACAAGTGGAAGTAAAGATAACAGCTGTATATTGATATTGTCTGTCATATTAGACCACTGTTAAATAAAAAATTCAATAAATAGATTCATGTGGCATCCTTAACAAAACTGATCACTCATGACGACAATTATGATACTTACAGGTCTATTCAGTAAAGGTGAAACTCTGGAGAATGACTGGAGGCGAAAAATCCAGGTCAAACTAGCCAAACCAGAAAAATTCTCCCATTTGGTCTAGATTGTTCTCTTCTCCTGCCAATTCTCCAGAGTTTCACCTTTTACTGAATAGACCTGTTAGTCCTCATGGCTGCACCCCTTGGTCATGCCGTTCCTCTGCTCTGTTGGCCAGCATCAGACCGCTCACGCACCAGGCTCCTTGGGTAGACTTCCCTAGACTGGCTCCCACCCAGACTGTCCTCACTGCGGGTTTCCACACCAGACTGGACTCCACACCAAAGTGTCTTTCATACCAGAATGGCCTCGCTATACGGACTCCCACTCCAGGCTGACTTCAGTTGACAGACTCCACTAAACTGACCACGAGATCCTTCACTACCAAGTGTTTTTCCAAAAAAACATTGTCTGGAACCAGTGGTTTTTAGAAAAATATTTTTAAATTATTAGACATGTGCACAGCGTAAAATTTCATTTTGAACTAATGGATTAGTCCTAAAATGCAATTTATTTAGTTGCTAAAGAAATTAGTTTTCAGTTCTTTAGTATGAAAACTAATTTCATTCATCCGAAAACCAGTGGATACAATTACTATTGTAGTGGCTCCTCAGAGGGCTGAGATCGCTGCTTGTTACAGTATCTCTCACTCTCAGCACAATGTGTCAGGCAAAGCTGTTACAGTAACTGACTGCTGCTCATCAAAGCACTGAGTTTCAGTAAAACTAGTAAATAATATTTTTATATATAAGAGGTTAGAACAATATCATTTCCTTGTTTTACTGAAACTCTGAGCGCTGTTACAGTCAGTTACTGTAACAGCTGAGCCTGATACATTGTACTGAGAGATAATATAACATGCAGCCGATATCAGCACTCACAGCCACTAAAGGGCTAAAAAAAGGCTCCTCTCTGTATAATGTAGATAACATCCTCCTGCATTAATTAATACCCGTCTCTGTATAATGTATAGAACATCCTCCTGAATTAATGTCCCTCTCTGTATAGAACATCCTCCTCAATTTATACCTTTCTCTGTATAATGTATATAATATCCTCCTGCATTAATACCCCTCTCTGTATAATGTATAGAACATCCTCCTGCATTAATTAATGTCCCTCTCTGTATAGAACATCCTACTGCATTGGCATGTGGAGGGTGCAGAGCCTCCAGCACAGGAGAGGGAACTTTTACTTAGACAGGAATATAAAAGCAGGGGAGAGGGAAAATATTAACGTAAATCGGTCTGAGAGCTCAGAGAAGAGATGACTGGGGTTTTTTTTTTTTATAAGATAAAGCACTTTAAATCCAGGGAAAACATTCAAATAAATCACACTAAAGGCTCATAATGACAGAGTAACTGTGAGCTGGATACTAAATGCATCAGACGTAAAAAAAAACTTTATAACAAGCAGCACTGGGAAAGGAGAGGGACTTTATATAAAACGTGTATTAGATGAGGAAAGGGGGCTAGTGCTCCTGGATAATATAAAATGTATCAGACCTAAGCCCCTATTATGCAGAGCGGGAGGGGAGATAAGACACGTTTTATAAAGTCCCTCTCTTCTCCCAGCACTGCTTGTTATAAAGGGGTTTGTGTCATTAGCTTTCAGTGTGATTTATTTGAATGTTTTCCTTCTCCAGCTGCTTTTATCATCTTGTCTGTCTCATAGACATGCAAGGGTTAAGTAAAGGTTTCCTGTGCTGGCTGTCTGTGCTGCGAGTGAGTATTCTGGAGCTCTATCACTGTCAGATTTTCGGGTAGGGGTCGGGAAGGATTACGCATACAAACCTTTTCTGTAGCTTTGCGATGTTGCACTCTTCATTGCTGGTCTCCTTCACTCAATGTAATATCACAAAAAGGACTGAAACTAAAATGTAGTGCATTTTATTTTAGTTTATTTTGTTTTTTGGACTGAGCAGTTTCGTATCTCTTGAGACATACTAAAACTAAATTATCCCAAAATTCGGACTAGATCATTTTAGTACTAAAACAAATGCACAAATGCAGTAATTATACTGTAAGAAATATTTGGGAATATTCCCAGTGTATTCCTGACTGTAATAACCTATTTGGCAGGCAGATGGCGCCATCGACTGGCCACTTGGAGTTACACTAGTTTTAGCTGCACCTCGGGCATTATGCCCACAGGGCTAAACTTTGGGGGCCCCTTCTGCTGCCCAAAAGCAAACAAATTTCATTTACGTTTGTACTTCAGACCTGCAGATCAAGATAACTCAATATTGGGACGTAACGGTGCCTTAGAAGTCCCGAGTTATCTCGCTCTTGGCAGTGAAGGGGCTTGAGCCAGTCTTTGCACAACCTTTTAACACTTTTTCCTTTGATCTCTGCCTCCCCCCAGCTATTCTCAAAAATTCTAGTAGTGACTGACCAGTTGGTGAAGACTCTAAGGCCCCGTTCACACTGTGCGATTTATCCGCGATATCGCGCTATGTAGTATCTCTAATGCATTTCAATGGAGCTGTTCACATCTTGCTACTTTGCGATTTCCATTGGTGGTGTTTTGTAAAATCGTGACATTGCGCGACATTACCGCGCAACGTTGCGAATATGAAAATCGCGTGGAAAAAACGCACGATTTTCAAATCGCACAGTGTGAACGGGGCCTTTAGAGATGCTAATCATTTATTTTGTAGTCGGATGTGGAGACAGATGCTATTTACCCTGTCCACTCTGATGCACATCTGAAGAGGTGTTATCCAGTCTTTCGATATGTGGGGGCTTCTGCTATTCTAGAGAAACTCATTCAATCCAATCCAGGAAGAAGATAGAAAGTCTGCTGGAGATGTTTCTTTCTCATGGTCTTCAATCAGATGTTGAGAAGTTTAGAAGCTCTCTCTGGACCATTAATTATATCTTGCAGAAACCTTTTCAGATTGATAACGCCAACAACATTAATAAAAAACAGTTACAGATTTATATCAATTTGTTTTAAAAACCTCAATATCTGACACAGGAATGGAGGGTGGGAAGCCGGAGGAGAGGGCTGCAAGGTGAGAGTGATGGACTGGTTGAGGAGGTGAAGTGTATTAGTGAGTTTGTTGGTCAACTTCTCTGAACAGCACATAGCAAAGATAGTAAAAGGAATAAAAATGAAGTAGTCAGACCCTTGGATGGTGGACCTTCACTCTAGTATGAGGTCCTGATCACTATGGCCAAGGTGTACCGGCTAGGTGGAGTAGAGGTAACATCACTGCTCTGTGTGGAGAGAGCCTGTGGAGACATGGGTTCAATCCCAGCAAGAGCACCTCTCCAGTAAGTGTCCTTGGGCAAGACACCTAACGGTACATACTCGCCACCCAGGACATACTTGAAAACGAGAGAAATCTCAATGTATCCTTCCTGGTAAAATCCTTTCTCAAAAGAAGTTTCTGTATTTTGAGGTGTTCAGCTTCCAATCAATCTGACCAGAACCCTGCCGCTGAAACACCCACCCAAAGCATGACGCCACCACCATCGTGCATCCCTGTTGGGGGTGATATTGTGCAGATGATGAGCGGTACCTGGTTCCTTCCAGAAACAATGCCTTAAATTTAGGCCAGACAGTTCAATCTTCGTTTCATCAGACCAGAGAGTATTTTGTCTCAGTCTGAGCGAGTGTCCTATTCCCTAGTGTGCGCTAAAATGGGGATGCTAACGGGGAAAATCTGCACCTGTAGCGTCCCGACATTCCATGGCAGGCTCTACATCAGCACCTCGCCCCAGAATGCAGCGCTAACCACTGGGATACCCGCAATAGCACTTCTGCGCCGCTGCAAGTATCACCTCCTGGAGTCCGAGTCTTTGAGTCGTGTGCTCTCCTTTTGGTTTGTTGTATTTTTTGTCTTGAGAAGCGTCCGCCCTCTTTGCTTAGTAAAGGTTGAGTGCTGTCCTTTTGGTGTATTTTTTAGATATATTACCCTGTGGTTTGTTTTCTCATAAATGAATGGGGAAATCGACTTTGATATCAAGTGATAAAATGTGAAACGTGTGAAAAAGGGACAATCAAGAGCAAAAATATGAAATTGCAACGCGTCCTGCTCCAGACGCCCGCTGGCATTGAAATGATAATGGTAGCATTAAGTGGCAGCTGGTGACTTTCTGTCTGCATTGATTACTCATTCAGGCAGCAGCGATGTGCGCGGCGTCTAATGCTTAAAGGTGTTTATTGTAGAGATCAAGCTAATTGGTACAAATACTACATTTGTTTAAAGATTGTCAGTCTTCACCTTGGCAGGTCACTTGCTACTCTGGTTAAAAGCAGCGAGTACGACGTCAAAGAGGCCATAAAACACGGCGCGCTTGCGTTAAATGCTGTGGCTACTCCCGGACAATGTATCTATTACATTTCATTTTTATAGAAATAATAAATAAATAGCAGCGTGTGTTTGATGCCTTAAGGGAGAAAACACTCAAACACTTGGTTTGCAAATTTAAACAGAATAATAACAATATTCACTGTCAGTGTCAAGGTCAAATCTTTAATGATCAAGGTCATCGTTAAAAATTAGCCCCTACTGTACGTTTATATTCCAGAGCAGATTCTTGGGTCGGGATTCAATAGATGTCACGGTGGCTGTGTTTGGGATCAAGGCGACCTCCATTCACGTAGAAGCAGACAAAATCATTATACGTCACACGAGACACAGGGGTAAAAACATCTATTAACACCTTCACTACCAGGTGATTTTCCAGATTTCCATGGCCAGGAACCAGTCGATTTTAGAAAAATCACTTTTTTACTAATTATAATGTGGGAATAGGCCCAATGTGTAATTAATGCCTGAGAAAGTGTAATAGTCCCATTTGGCAGGTAGACGTCGCCATCTGCTGGCCCAACGGAGCTTTTGCAGCTGGGGCTCTGTGCTTCAGCAACTGAATATCTCCGTTTCACGTAGATATATTCGCTTGTAAACACTGTTTCAACAACTCAGGTGTTAGGCTGTGGTGCTGAAACTGTGGGGGGGGGGCATCGTCTGGAGTCCAAGCTGTATATGAATATGTAAATATGTAGCCTTAACTGTCCTCTTCATATTTCAACACCTTCTGTACATTAAAATCAAACTGGCTGGATTCTGACATTAATAGAGCAAACCACACTGTACTGTATAATATAACAAAGCATTGTACCATTACAGTGCCATAAAATCCCCTGGCAGCACTTTCGACCCATTTATTTTCTCTTCATGTGTTTAACTTGCTATTGCAGATGGATGCACAGGTCCAACTTTGGGCGTTCAGTGGGTTTTCCAGCGATGCATGACGGCAGGCGAGTGAAATCGTGCATCAGTCTCTAAAGTGTGCCTGCGTGCAGCAAAGAGTTTTCCCCATCCGTCCAGCCTCGCTTCTTTCAAGTGTTAAGTGATTTTGCAAATGCAAAATCACTTAACACCAGGCATTCTTTCAGGAATACCAACTCGAGCCAAGAACAGTGAGCTTCCATGGTAGAGCTTGCTGTTCTTGTGCAGAGTCTTTATTAAAAGCTCCTATACATATTATAGAATCTGTTAAAGCACAATAACCTGCTGCAACAACACTTGGAAAAGCAGCTCGAGCTGCTAGACTAGCCATTCACTGGGTCCGTAGTCAGACAACCGACTTGGTCGTCCACCTACATACAATGATGTCAGCCAACTAGGGTCACTCAGTGGAAACGTCTGTGGATGACCTTGGTCAGCCAACAGACAGGCTGCCGAATGTGAAAAAATAAAAACGCTGCAGAGGGGAAAAAAAAAACTGTCCTTGGTGCTGAAATAGCACCAAGGACTGCACCATCAAACTCAGCCGGCCTGAAGAGAAGAAAAAAAAAAAACAAGTCGCATTCAGCCAGGGGAAAAAAGCCTCATCTTTTTACAAAAAATTTGGAATCAAAATTTTCACCTAAAAAACAAAAAATAATGAAAAAATTCCAAAAAAAAAATCAACAAATAAAAAGGCTTTTTGCTGCGGATGAAAAGAATTAACATTTGATTAAAAAAAATGTAAAAATGAAAATAATTTTTTACATTGAATCCTATGGGCTTTGCCTGTTGAACTGAATCACTTTTCTATGGAGCAATTTCCTTGCTATGGCACGGCGGTTTAACTATACAATTCATCTTTTTTCATGTAACTTGTACCAGATCGTCCCGGCTTCGTCCGACAAATCTCCTTCAAATTGGAAAAATCGCTAGTCTGTTGTAGTCTCAAAAAACATCTGAAGTCGTCCGATGGAAGTCGAAGGCAGTGAATGAGGGCTGGACATGTTGTGGGATTGGTCGGATGACGACAGACGATATCAGATGATTGCACCTTTGCACAAATACCGACCCAGTGGACGCCAGCCTTAAGCTAACGGCTCGGTTGGAATCGGGCTCCTGGTTATTAAACAGCTGTCATTTAAATCTCCCCTTTTTAAATTGCTCCATTTTAAGAGCTCATGTTCTAATCTCAGGTTGGATATCTTGACCAGCTCTGACTTTCCTCCTTCATGGGAATGTAGAAATGAGCATGAGTGTTATTAAGCTGGAAACCGATAAGAACCATTAATCAGTAGCTGGCGGTGGATCGTGCTATGTCTGAGAGCTTCCCATCCTCTTGAGTTCTTAAATGCACTATATAAGTAGTTATTTTAAAGGCCGCGGCATGGAATGTTCCTTGAAAGCATTTTAATATGGAGTTTTCTTGACGGACGTAATTTGCCAGGAGCTTTATATAGATTTAATCTTCTGATACAAGTTAATGTGATTGTGGAACTAAAGATACAGGGCCCTTTTAAAAGGAACAGTCAACTCATCCCATCCACTTTACCTTTATAAAGTGGTCAAGATGTAAGGTGTGCCTCCCCTTCTCACCCCTTCCCCAGCCCCACCAATCTGGTGAAAACGATGGATGAAGTGGAGGAGTTTCTTCCATCCCACCCAGCGTCACCAGCAGCTGGGAATTTTTAATTTCATGGCTGCCGGTCACTAATGACATCAGCAAACAGAGAGCAGTCGACGTCACCCTCTCTGAGACCACCCGCTGCAACGATCGGTCTCAGAGAGGCAGCCAATGGATCGGATCTGCACATGCGCACACAGCTCCGATCCATCGTTCTGTGCAGGCGCTGCGGAACCTGCGTGAATAAAGTGTGCAAATCCCGCTGTGCAATTTGTAGCTCCTACACTACCCAAGTAGTGGGTTTGGAAGTCGCTGAGCTGTAGAGGAGGGGCGAGGGACAAAGAGGTGACTAAAAATAACCTAAAAAAAGGAAAAAAATGATTGGGCAGAAGCTGTCAGTAGAATCTGCCTAATTATTCAAGCCCCAAAAAGAAGGAAACTGTATTTATTAATAGTGTTCCTTTGAGTTACTGAGTGGAGTAATTGTACTTAACATCATCACTCGTTACCTTAACGACTGGAGCCAGTATTCTGACCAAGGCACTAGGGGTTAAGTCCTTAAAACTCACTGAGATCATTGCCCTTCAATTAACCTTGCACTAAACCCACCATACACACTCAAATTATAGAAATAATATATATATGTATAGGTCTGGGTTTAGGGAAAAACATGATAGATTAAGTATTTCCTGTACTTAACCCCTTGTGGACAGGCTGTTGTGGGTCTAAACGCCTATACTCGTACGCCCTGACTCTTTGGCTGCTGCTGCGGCCCATCCTCCAGCCCGTCTACACAGCTGACGTGCTGCGGATTTTATTGGCTGTAGGGGTCGGCTTGAGTTCAAGCCGTCCCACGGCAGCGAATGATTCGTGGCGCACGCTTGCTGGTTCATCCCATAGACGCCACCGGTGCATGCTATGCTGTCCTATGACATTCAGACCCATCCGCCCCGGGAATGGCATAGTGCGCACCGTGTTGTTAATGGGTTAACAAGGAAGCATATGTCTGAACACCTGAATAAAAGTTTTATAGTGTGAGATATCAATCGAAACTCAGTTCTACTGCAAAAAGAGTTGAGGAACTGCGCAGTCCGCACAGAATGCGCTCGTCTGACATTAGCCTAAAACATAATGACTAAAAAAAAAACCCCACCACCAACAAAAATTGTTTTCTGCTGTCTAACCCTACAAACAGCAAACACTGCTATCCCTAAATACAGAAGAACGACAAAAATAATCTTCCATTGTATCAAAAAAAGAATTATTATTTTTTATTATTATCCTTTATGTATATAGCGTCACATATTCTGCAGCGCTTTACAAGATCAGTGTACAAGGGGTTGATACATTGGAATACCACACATGGATGATATGACCTGATTCAGGGGGACCCTGTTCCCAAGGGAACCGGCTGGGTGGAGTAAAGGCAACATCACCGCTCTGCATGGAGAGAGCCTGTGGAGTCATGGGCTCAATCCCAGCGAGCACCTCTCCAGCATGTGCCCTTGGGCAAGACACCCAATGGTACATACTGTAAGTGTGTAACACTTACATGTTCTTGAACCCAGGACATACTTGAAAACAAGAGAAAGCTCAATGTATCCTTCCTGGTAAAATCCTTTCTCAAAAAAAATCTATGAGATGTACAAGTATTTTGTGAGGTAGGCGCATCCATATTGTTAAGCGTCTTACCTAAGGACACTCGTTGGTGGTGTCTTCTAAATGGGATCGGGTCATCTTTCTAGCATTGTAGAGCAGCGACCTGGTGGTTAGGTTGAACCCGCTTCTCATAAAGACAAGACTTGCTTCTTCACAGTTGTATTGGAGGGATGTGCTGAACAGGATTTTGACTTTCTTCTCCACGGTCGAAGGGTAGAGACGTTACCACTGGACTCCACAGCCGAAATTGTGTGGTAGGCAAGTATGTACCGTTGGGTGTCTTGCCCAAGGGCACTTACTGGAGAGGTGCTCTGGCCCGATTCGAACCTGGGTCTCCACAGTTATAGAGCAGTAACTCTACTCCATCCAGACAGTTTTGGATAAAAAGAGACAGTCATGGAGTCGGATTTAATGTTTTTTCCAGGCCATCTGTGATTAGGGTCTTAGTGCTCATCTGGCATGACTCCTCCCCGAATTACTAATTTCCATTATAAAGGGATTTTTATAAGCTGCTCGTCCATATTTAAACTCTAGGTACCATACATATTAACACATACTGATCTCCTACCCACCTCGTGGGATCAGGCTAGGATTGGTTAGGAGAGATCCAGTCGCCGTTATATCACATTGTATAGACTAGTGAGAGATTCCGGTGTAAAGAGCTAAATGTGGAACAATCACCATGGAAACAATAGAACATTTTTACTCATCCTTCCATTATTAGAACCTTGCCCCAGGTCTATACTTTGTAGAGATCCCATTACATACAATGCGATGGTAAAGACAGTGACACCTGCCATATGTTTGCAGACAAAGACTTCATAAAAAGTCCTTACTTCCTGAACATTGAATGTGGGTAGATACTACTCAAACGATGGATAGTGCAGAATATATTGGATAGTGCGGAATAGGCCGCCGAATGGCGCCAAACAGTGAATTTCCTCGTATGGTGCAATTCCGTGGCCATTCGGCTATTCAAAAAGCTGGCAGATCCCCATGTTAAGCATCCCCATGTGCTAGCTCAGCAGTTCTCCCCAGAACGTAGTGCTAACCACAGTGATACCCGCGGTATTGCTTCCATAGGACTCCATGGAGGCTTGCGCTATCGGGCCTCGAGACCTCACTCTTGGAAGATCGTGCAGAGCCTCGGTGTTATCACGGAGGGATACTAGGAACTATTTTCTCCCTGCCTCACTCTGCTCGCGGCCATAAGAAGCTGTGATCGGACCACCCTTCTCGCCGTGGGATGAGAGGGGAGTATGGGATTTAATGGGGGGGTTTAATGATTTTGCAACTGAAGAATCATTTAGCATCAGCTTTTAGGCGGTGATAACTTTTGGCTCTCTGCATCCCTGCGGTAATTTGCGCCTGTACTTTGTAATACCTCACTTATCGCATGTAAAAGCATGTAAAAATGCGATTAGATGGGCTAAACTAGAAAATGAAAAAGAAATAGCCAAAGAGAGCAAGACCAACCCTAAAAGATTCTTTAGGTACATAAATTCTAAAAAACCCAAGAGTGAAAATGTAGGTTCACTAAAATCTGAGTCAGGGTTATTGTTAACTGAAGATCAGGATAAGGCAGAAATTTTAAATGATTATTTTTCTTCAGTATTTATCAAAGAGAAACCTATAACAGGAGACACGAAATTCATTAATAAAAACTTACTAATACAAAGTGACTGGTTGACTCAGGACAAGGTTTTGCAGAAAATAAACAATGTGAATGTGAATAAAGCCCCAGGGCCAGATGGAATTCACCCACGAGTACTGAGGGAGCTATGTGTTGAAATATGTAAACCTCTGTTCTTAATCTTTCGAGATTCTTTTCTTTCAGGAATAGTACCAGAGGATTGGAGAAAAGCTGACGTCGTCCCTATATTTAAGAAAGGTTTAAAATTTGTGCTTGGGAATTATAGACCTGTGAGCTTAACATCTGTGGCTGGGAAAGTATTTGAGGGGTTACTAAGGGATAATATTCAGGAATTTATTGGGAGGTATAATGTCATTGGCAAAAATCAGCATGGTTTCATGAAACACAGATCATGTCAGACTAACCTAATTACGTTCTATGAGGAAGTAAGTAGAAGTATAGATCAGGGGGTCGCAGTGGATGTGATTTAATTAGATTTTGCCAAAGCTTTCGACACAGTTCCACACAAAAGGTTACTATTTAAATTAAGAAAAATTGGTCTAGATGAAAATACTTGTGCTTGGATAGAAAACTGGATAAAAGATAGGGTACAGAGAGTGGTCATAAATGGTACATTTTCAAGATGGACACCAGTGGTAAGCGGTGTCCCTCAGGGGTCTGTTATAGGACCAATACTATTCAATTTATTTATAAATGACCTTGAGATAGGCATTGAAAGCCATGTATCAGTGTTTGCAGATGACACAAAACTAGGAAAAGTGATACAATGTGAGCAGGATGTTACTTCGCTGCAGAGGGATTTAGATAGATTGGGGGACTGGGCACTTAAATGGCAGATGAAATTTAATCTAGATAAATGCAAAGTTATGCACTTTGGAGTGAAGAACACACAAGTAATTTATACCCTAAATGGTACGGAGTTAGGGAAATCCAAGCAGGAGAAGGATTTGGGAATAATCATAGACTTCAAACTAAGTAACAATATGCAATGTCAAACAGTAGCTGCCAAGGCCAGCAAGGTATTGGCATTAAAAGGGAAATTCCCTCTCCGGATGAAAACATAATTTTGCCTCTGTATAAATTAATGGTCAGGCCGCACCTTGAATATGCCGTGCAATTTTGGGCACCGGTCTTAAAAAAAGATATTATAGCGTTAGAAAAAGTGCAGAGATGGGCAACTAAATTAATAAGGGGAATGGAAGGGTTAAGTTATGAGGAAAGACTAACAGGCTTAAACCTGTTTAGTTTAGAGAAACGGCGCCTTAGAGGGGATCTGATAACCTTATATAAATATATACGGGGCCATTATCAACCATTGTCTCATAACCTATTCATTAACAGGACTATACATAGAACACGAGGTCACCCATTTAGACTGGACGAAAGGAAATTTAGCTTAAAGCATAGGAAGGGTTATTTTACGGTGAGAACAATAAAGCTGTGGAATTCTCTGCCTGTTGAGGTGGTTGGGTGAGAGTCTGTACAGACTTTTAAAAAACGACTGGATGACTTCCTGCAGACACAGGATATTAAGGGTTATAATATTTAATATGTGGGTAAAAGCTTCTTAATCCAAGGATAATTCTGGGGTCAAGAAGGAATTTTTTCCCAGTATGCTGCATATTGGCGAGCGCTTCAGACTGGGTTTTTTGCCTTCTTTTGGATCAACAGCAGTAGGTTATGTGGGAGAGGCTGAACCCGATGGACGCATGTCTTTTTTCAGCCTATATAACTATGTATAACTATGTATAACTATGTATTATTGAAACGCTAATTAATGATTGCGCATCCTATACCTAACATGGGGAGCGCAAAGTATAGTAAGCTCGCGCAAGCTCTGATGCGGAAACAGAATTCACCCCAGTGTTGCGTCAGGAATGTAATATGCGTTAAATTCACTTATCCTAGCGGTAACGCTCACATATCGAGACGCTACATTAGCACCAACTATGGAATAGAGCCCATAATATCTGTATTTGTTGTAGGTGAATGGATTTGACCCAGAATGTAAATTACAACTGGAAATCAAAGAAGAAGAAAGGAAATGTATGGACAAGATAAGCAAACAGAAACCTGCCGGCTTAAAAGGTAAGAAAATCCAAAACTATTTTGTGTTTTCCGTAGTCTTATATTTCGAATATGTTGGTAGAGCATATTTTTACTCTACTGTGACTTCACACTTACTTTTACACAAGCGTCCTCTATTATTATTATCCTTTATTTATATAGCGCCACATATTCCGCAGCGCTTTACAAGATCAGTGTTGATACATTAGAATACCACACATGGATGATATGTTGAATCCCATCTTTATAAAAACTGGTCCCACACAATATTAGCAACTTTGCAACAAGAAATGCGTCGGGCATGTAGCGCAAGCAACCAGTATCTGTTCACTGCTTAGGTGATATCCCCCACTCACCCCTTGTCAGACAATGGCATTGAGTGTCACGTGAGTGATTCTGATCTCCATATGCTTTCACTTATTTATTTTGAACCTTTTAGAGTTTTTATAGCGGCGGCTGGCGAAGAATCTCAAACACTGCACACCGCACGGAATAATGAACTGATGAGAAGACCGCCACGCCACTTCATTATTAATTTTATCCACGTGGAGATTCATTGCTGCGTTATGCAGATGATCGATGAATCAACGAAAAAAATAGATGAATCAACATCGCACTCCACATGAATAAAAGAACTAATGAGGACAGCGCTGCGCTGGTTTGTTATTAATTAATCTCATCCCAGGGTGATTCGTTGCTTCGTAATTCAGACAAATCGACGAATCGTTGCAAGTTCAGAGGAATCGAGATTCACCAGAGAATTAATTCACAAGTCTATCATTTCATTTCTTTCAGTGTTTTAGTTGTAGATAGATCTGTGAATTCTATGACACGCGATCACAGGAACATTTCGTAGGCTCGGGCACTGGCATTGGGCGATTCGTCCAGCCGCACATTAGATGCAGTGATGCTCTGTGACCATTCCTAGTATGAAACCCATCATTTATCAACCCGTGTGTTTTTTTTCACAGAGCTATTATGTTGATGACACAAGAAAATTAGGCCCCTTTTCCCTAGTCTGCGCCTGCAGTTTTCCCTGTAGCATCCCCAATTTAGCGTGAGATTCCAGGGCAGACGCTACCTCGATACCTTGCCCACGAACGCAGCGCTAACCGATTGTTACTGGATACTCTGGCATCACTGGATACTCATGGTAGCACTTCCGGGTCACACAAGTATCACCTCCTGGAGTCGATAGGACTCCATAGAAGTTTGCGCTTGCAGGCAGCGAGCCCTGCGCAATCTTGCTCCCACAAGAGTGATCGCAAAGGGAGACTGGGAACTATTTCTTACCAGTCTCACTCTGCTTGCGACCTGAAGAAGTGGTGGATCAGGCTGCCCTACTCGCCGCGGGATGAGAGGGGAGTTTCGGATTTATTGGGGGGGGCTTTAGGGGGTGCTAAATGATTTTGCATTTGCAGAATCATTTAGCGTCAGCTTTTAGGTGAAGCTAAAATTTTGGCTTGCGCATCCCTGCGGTAATTCCATCACTCTCACCTTGCAGTCCAACACTCCTACCTTGCAGTCCATCACTCCCACCTTGCAGTCCATCACTCCCACCTTGCAGTCCATCACTCCCACCTTGCAACCCATCACTCTCACCTTGCAGCCCATCACTCTCACCTTGCAGCCCATCATTCTCACCTTGCAGCCCATCACTCTCACCTTGCAGTCCATCACTCTCACCTTGCAGTCCTCTCCTGTTTCCACCACATCCCTTCTAGATTGTGAGTTCCCACAGGAATAGGGCCCTTGTTTCCTCCTCTACTGGTTTTTCAAACGTTGTTCAATGTATTGTAACCCTGTCTATACTGTGCCCATTGTACAGCGCTGCGGAATATATAAAGAATAATAATAATAATAATGATAATAATTAGGTTTCTTATCTTATCGCTAATTTGTTTACCTTTTAACTATTGGCTTGCTCTTTGTTTTTTGACATCACAATGTGATGTGGAAATTGGCAAAGCCATGTGATTTTAATTGATAAATACAGACTTTTGGCCAACTGATGCCCGGTCAACATAGACCTCTGCCAAAGACTTGAATACTGGTTTATCATGGCTGATTGTTTTATGCTTCCCCTAGCTTGATCAAAGTAAATATCACTATAAAAGAGAGTATAAACATAAAGCACTACATTCCCCAGGAGATGCTAACATGGAGACGGTATGCAGCATAATGTGCACTTACAGATTTTTCCTTACCGTCTCCATGTTAATGTTGTATTGCGATTGCGGGGAAGGCGCTTTCTCCTCAACACCTCGCCGGAAGACAGTTCTAACCCTCCCTGATACTCGCAGCGGCATGGGAGCGCTACTGAGGGTATCAGCTCCTGGGGTCCATAGGACTCCATGGAGCTTTGAGCACCCAAGCCACCAGCTCTGCCCAACCTCGCTCTCGTGATATCACGCAGAGCCGCTGAGTGATCGCGGAGGGAGACTAGGAACTATTTAAAAATAGATTGTGCTCCCTGTGTTAAGTATAGGAGTCACAAAGTACAGTGAGCTCGTGCATGCTGAGAAGTGCTAACTGATTGCACCTAAGTATAGCGTCAACTATGGAATATCGATGCCAGACATTAAACTTACTAATCCTAGCGCTAACGATTACATGTCGAGACGCTACATTGGCACCAACTATGGAATCGAGCCCAAAGTCTTTGAATGGGCAAGTGTAGAAAAAAAATGGACTTCTTGAAGGTTGAAGTTCAAGATCATTTTTGTGCTCACCTCATTTTTGGTCCATGAAGCCAGTGGTTCCCAACCCTGTTCCTCAGGTCCCCCTAACAGGCCAGGTTTGCCAGATATCTGAAGCACAGAACAGGTGATTGCAGGATTCAGTCTGCATTTCCCCAAAGTGATCCTTAAACCTGGCCTGTTAGTGGAACCTGAGGACCAGGTTTGGGAAACACTGCATGAGGCGATCAGGTATCTCTCTACTAACGTTTAATTAAATTGGTTGCTCCAAAAATCTACTGTAATTCAAATAAGATTTATCCAATATTTGGGTCCATTTAATGGTTGATCTTCATCCCTTGACAAAGACTAAGGTCGAAACGTTGGGATCCCTGGCTCCGCTTTCTACTTACTACTTTCTGAAGTGCCGGGTAATTGTTGTTTATTATTTCTTATTGGCTTTATTATTGTATTATTTACCTTCTCTTTGTTAGTTGAATTTCTGGCGATATATGTCATATTTTATTATGTCACTTTTGCATTAATAAATTGGATTTTGCTATTTGAGTGCATCCTTGTTTTGTTTTTCTGATCTTCATCCATTGCCATCATTAACCATTTATTTGTTAAGAGGAAAGAGTAGGTTGGTACGCGAGGTACCGCAGGGCACTATTACCAGTAGGGGACGTAACCGAGAGAAAGACCCTCGTTTATAATAGGAAAAACTAGAAGGTTGGTATACCAACCAACCGGGGGTAATAGGAGTACCGATTAAAACTTCGGTTGAGGCGTTATATACTAATAAAAGTTAAGTTTTAATCGGTACTCCTATTACCCCCGGTTGGTTGGTATACCAACCTTATAGTTTTTCCTACCATTTATTTGTTGTACACGGGATGGGACATGCAGACATGTTGAATCAACAAATACACTTTTTTGATTGCCGTCGTCCTCAGTGTTCTCAGTGAGACTCATATTGTTGTGGAAAACATTTCTTGAGTTAATGAGAAAGTGGTACTAAATCTGTTTAGACGGCCCCTATAATATTTTCCAAACCTGTGACTAACGGGATGCTTTTACAGACGGCCGAAGACACGTCAAACAACAACAAGGAAAGGATAAAAAAGATGGCACGACTCAACCTTTAATTAACCAATTACTATGTAAAAATCCCGTGTTATGTTGACCTTTGGCATGACAGATGACTTATAAATATGATGAAGCTCAAAATCATAAGGCTGGTGTGCGGCTACATTGTGTACTCCTGAGATGTCACAGCGAGTGTGTGAAATGCTTCCACCTCCCTCCTCCAACACCGTAAAGTAATAATTGAAGGTTAACAAAATCTGTAATGAATCAGTCAGTTTGGGTTTGGGGCTCTGGAACCTGCGCCGCACAGTGCAGGAGTTTTCTTGCAGGCAGCTTTATCAGTCGTCTTCAAATAATAAATATAGGGCTCTATATAAATAGATTGGCCGCCTTTAAAGAAAAAAAATAAATCGGCTTCTTTCGAATTATGATTTTTTTTTTTCAAAATATCGGCCGACTCATTCCGACGGATTCAGCTGCAGCCGAAAAAAATATCCTGGTGTTTAAAAAATAAGGCCATGAAAAGTCTGAAAGGCACATATTTGGTCAGAAGTGTAAGTGATTGGCGAATTCTTTAGCCTAGGACAGGGGTATACCACTTCTTCCTTTAAAGTCTGGAGACTTGTCCAGCTGTCCAGGAAAGCCACTAACATGTCTTGCCCCTTGGGGTAACGCTCTCCAGTCTGTGTTGTTCTGGACACCAGGGACAAAAGGTGGAATTAATGTAGGTCATGGAAGTGTGAAAGAGGAAACTATCTAATAGTTGTATGCTTTGTAATAGCTTTTGTTATTGTAATTAGAATGTGTAGGGATCGCCAAGGCTAGGTCTTGTCATGACACCTGTGTTGTCTCCATTCAAACCTGTGCAATGTTGTTTTATCGTACAGTAGACCTCTTGTAGTCCAGTTGTGAGTGAACATTAGACCTGTCCAAATACACCTGAAGATGTTAATTTCACCTCATAACAACTTTGATGTGGAAGACCATGGTCAATATCTTTGTCACCATGACATGTATGAGGCTAAATTCAGAGAAGATTAGAGGGGTGATGAGGAGTGATGGATATAGTAAACATATAATAGACAGACTCAAGCACTCCAGGTTATTATTGTCACATCCGTAGATAGAGTTGACAGCTGTCACTATGTTTGGTTGAGTGGTGGGTTGTTGGTTGATTGGCGGGTTGGTTGGTCAATTGATGTTCAGTGGCATCCTAAGTGGACATTCAGAGTTGATTTCCTGGAGTTCAGTGGCATCCCAAGTGGACGTTCAGAGTTGATTTCCTGGAGTTCAGTGGCATCCTAAGTGGACGTTCAGAGTTGATTTCCTGGAGTTCAGTGGCATCCTAAGTGGACGTTCAGAGTTGATTTCCTGGAGTTGCGTGACTGGAGGAAGGAACTGCAAGGCCCACTTTTTACTCTGGGTAAAAACACGTCTATATCATGCTTTCTCTCACACTTCTACTCTTTACTTCTACCTTTCTCCTTAAATGGAACTCCTGCCCCTCTACCACCGACCCCTACACTATCTGCATCTCTCCCTCCCTCCTCTCGTCCCACATGATGGCCTCGCATGTGCTCCTTTGTTTCCTCAGAACATGGTCTCCCTCTATCTCTCGTGCTGCCAATCACTCCCATTCCCACAAATCCCATTCCCACCTTCTCTTTCTCACCCTCCTGCTGTTACTCTATTCAGGTGACATATCCCCTAACCCTCACGCCGCGCGCCTGGTTATACCTATGTTCTGGCGTAAACCCACTGCACCTCCCCTCTCTGTCTGGCTGCATGAAGTGGAAAGTATTCGTTCGGCAGAGGAAAGGGTCGCACTGTCCCTGGGTAGGGCCCCTGAGCACTATCGCTCCTGGTACTATTGGCTGCACACGTGTCTGCCACGGTTGGGCAGGATCACCGCCCAGCCCCACTAGGTCTCCCTCACAGGGGGGATGCCCTCCGTTAGGTCCCCGCCTCCGCCGGGACGCTGAAAAGGTCCGAGCCATGCCCACACGGACACTTGCCTGTCACTCACGCCACGGGTACTGTATTGTAATTACTGTATTGCCGTAACGTATGCTGTGTTCAAGCTTCCTGCTTCATTACTTAGATTTATTTTTGTATTGCTGATTACTTCTGTATTAACTCTTTCAACTTATCATAAAGCATAATATGTAAAAAAAAAAAAAATATCCCCTAACCCTGGCCCCACAATACATCCAATACTTCCCTCTTCATCCTATCTCCATCGCACATAAATCACCTCCCTGCAAGCCCAGCAACCTCATTCCATAATCCCTCAGCGCCTGTCCTCTTTCTCCTGCGCCTCTGGAACGCTCGCTCTGTGTGCAACAAACTCACAGCAATCCATGACCTCTTCCTTTCAAACTCCTTCAACCTCCTAGCTTTAACTGAAACCTGGCTAACTCCTCTGACACGGCCTCCGTTGCTGCTCTCTCACATGGCGGTCTACACTTGAGCCATACCCCAGACCGGGTGAGTGAAATGGTGGCGGGGTCGGAATCCTGCTCTCTCCCACCTGCACCTACCAGCATCTCCTCCACCCCATCCCTCTCCTTCTCCTCCTTCGAGACACACTGCATCCGCCTGTTCTCTCCTCTGGCTCTCAGGGTGGCAGTCATCTACCGCCCACCGGGACCAACCTCCCAGTTCTTTGACCACTTTGCTACCTGGCTTTCTCACTTCCTGTCTTCTAATCTTCCATGCCTAATTCTCGGGGACTTCAACATTCCCATTGACGATCCTTCCGCCCCTGCTGCCTCCAAACTTCTTTCACTCACGTCCTCCCTTGGACTCACACAATCCTCCCTCTCCCTACCCACCGCGATGGTCACGCTATTGACCTTGTCTTTTCCAACCTCTGCTCCATTTCTGAGTTCAAATGTCACCCTTTCCCATCTCTGACCACCACCTTCTCTCTTTCAACCTATCTGGACTTCCTAAACACCCTGCTCCCCCACCCCGCACACACACTCGCAGAAATCTACATGCTGTGGACCCCCATCAATTCTCCAACTTACTTCACACCTCCCTCATACCCCATCCTTAACCTGCCCTGATGCTGCCACTAATCACTACAACACTACGCTTATCTCTGCTCTAGACACTCTTGCTCCTCTTCGACTCTGTAAGCCCCACGCCGCCAGCTTCAGCCTGGCACACCCTCCAGACTCGCTACCTGCAAAGATGCTCCCGCACTGCAGAGCGTGCCTGGAGGAAATCCCGCTCTGAAGCTGATTTTGTTCACTTCAAGTTTATTCTCCGATCATACACCTCTGCCCTCCACTTGGCCAAACAATCCTTCTTCTCTCTTTATATCTATGCTGTCCTCCAACCTAAACGGCTCTGGTCCACCTTCAACACCCTCCTCTACCCACCTGCACCTCCCCCACAGCTGCCTTCAGCGCTCAAGACCTGGCAGACTACTTCCTCAGTAAAACTTTAACTATCAGAAGCAACATCCCAACACAAGATAGTTATCTGCCACCTCCACTCCCACAGGTCCCTCTGCCACCCTCTGCCGCTTCCTCCCAGCCACTGAGGAGGAAGTCAATTCCTTATTGTCCTCCTCACATCTCACCACGTGCCCGCTCGACCCCATTCCCTCACATCTAATTCCTCCCCTCTCCTCCTCCCTCACCCCTGCTCTCACACACATCTTCAACCTATCTCTCTCCACTGGCTCCTTTCCATCCGCCTTCAAACACGCGCTAGTTACCCCTTACTAAAGAAACCATCCCTAGATCCCAACTCTCCATCCAACTACCGCCTGTATCCCTGCTTCCCTTCACATCAAAGCTCTTAGAAAAACTAGTCTTCAACACCTCTCCCTCTTCCTGTCCTCCAATTCCCTACTTGACCCCCTGCAATCTGGCTTCCGTCCCCTACACTCAACTGAAACTGCCCTCACCAAAGTCACCAACGACCTCCTAACTGCTAAAAAACACGGCCACTATTCTATTCTCATCCTGCTTGACCTCTCGGCTGCTTTTGACACTGTTGACCACCCCCTCCTTCTACAGACCTTCAACTCTCTGGGTCTCGGTGACACTGCACTTGCTTGGGTTGACTCCTATTTATCCAACAGGTCCTTCTGTGTGTCCTTTGCTGGTAACTCCTCCTCCTCATTGCCTCTATCTGTTGGTGTACCTCAAGGCTCTGTCTTGGTCCTCTGCTCTTTTCCATCTACACCTCCTCCCTGGGCAAAATCATCAACAGCTTTGGCTTTAATTACCACCTCTACGCTGATGACACTCAGATCTACCTCTCTACCCCTGATCTCTCTCCCCCTGTCCTTTCAAAAGTCAGTGACTGTTTATCTGGCATCTCCTCTTGGATGGCCTCCACCACCTAAAGATCAACATGTCAAAGACTGACTCCTACTTATTCCTCCCTCCAATGCCTCCCCACCTCCTGACTTCTCTATCACGGTGGAGGGTATCACCATCTCCCCATCAAACCAAGTTCGCTGTCTTGGAGTTACACTTGACTCTGCTCTTTCCTTCATCCCCCACATCAAGTCTCTTTCCTCCTCCTGCCGATACCAACTGCGTAATATTTCCAGAATTCGGCCATTTCTTACCGCTGTCACCACAAAACAACTCATACACGCCCTGGTAATCTCCCGACTCGACTATTGCAATAATCTCTTATCTGGCCTCCCTCTGCCCCGCCTCTCCCCCCTACAATCCATCCTGAATGCCTCCACCAGGCTAATTCACCTCACCCGCCGCTCTGTCTCTGCCGATCCCCTCTGCGAGTCCCTTCACTGGCTCCCCATCCACTGCAGAATTAAGTTCAAAATACTTATCCTTACCTACAAAACCATCACTAACTCAGCCCCCACTACCTGTCCTCACTAATCACCAAATACACCCCAGCCCGCTCCCTAAGGTCAAACAGTGACCTGCGCCTAGCTTCTCCCCGCATCACCTCTTCCCATGATAGACTGCAGGATTTCTCACGCGCAGCCCCCACTCTCTGGAACGCTCTCCCTCGTACTGTCAGACTGTCCCCTAACTTCTCTTCCTTCAAACGCTCCCTTAAAACGTTCCTATTTAGGGAAGCCTACCACCCAACTCACTGACGCAACCAATCATCACTCTCACCTTACAGTCCTCTCCTCCTGTTTCCAACCCCAACCCTCCTAGATTGTGAGTTCCTACGGGAATAGGGCCTCATCTCCTCCTGTACTGTTTGTCAAATGTTGTTCAATGTATTGTAACCCTGTCTATACT
The DNA here is from genome assembly GCA_009667805.1 of Leptobrachium leishanense. Lineage (NCBI taxonomy): Eukaryota > Metazoa > Chordata > Amphibia > Anura > Megophryidae > Leptobrachium > Leptobrachium leishanense. The sequence goes on from RXON01003252.1 coordinate 34,831, forward strand.
GTGCTTATTGTACAGCGCTGCGGAATATGCTGGCGCTTTATAAATAAAGAATAATAATAATAATAATAATAATGAGTTGGTTATTTTGGCATGGGATGAATGGTTCCACAGACATATGGAGAGCAAGAGAGTTGAAGCGACATAGTGGGAAGCTTATGTGTCGCATGTAGTTTCATTCTTTCAGTTGTAATGAATTTGTTAGATGAATCCTTTGTGTCTAAGAGTTTCTTCCTGTCATGACTCTTGCCGCTGTTCTGCGTCATTCCTTTCCTTGTAAAGTGAGCGGCGTAATTTCCCAGCCTAGCTCTAGTCTGTGTAACTTTTCTGACGCTGGACGCTCTATGACACTGATTAGTAATGATGGCGACACTACGCGTAATTTTTGCCGCGTCTCTTCCTTGTGGCAGTGTGCGGCATTCATGAACACTCTGGAGCTCAAAGATGACCCCAACCAATGAATACACTTCTTCTATTTGTGGCCCTGGTTCACTTTTCTCTGTGCCCTGTCATGGTTCCTAATACCCGAGAGTGCATTATTTGTTGTTATTTTCTGTGTATAGACCTTGGCTATTCCCTACTGACTATTCTGATCTCTGGCTTGTATGACTGCCCTCTGTGTTATGGACCTTGCTTGCATGACTACCCCTTTTGGTGTTGACCTGGGCCCGTTGTCATACTTTATGTGTTTGTTTGTCTCTTAGCCAGCTTTACCTGGTCATTGCAAGGATCGGTAGTTTAGGTTGAGACTCCATTTGCGTGTTTGGGTTGGTATCCGTGACACTTTCACATAAAATTTTTAAAAAGTGAAAAGCCGACTTCCTTATGTGTTTGTTGTGCTTTGTTGTTGTTTAATATGTGAATGTTTTGCCATCTCAGACATTGAACAGGAAATAAAACCCTGGGAATATATATTGTTTTTAAAGAAAAATATTAAAAAAACCTGACATTATTATCGGGGCCGGATTTGCACCTCAGGAGCATGTAGGCACAGAAATGCGGAGCGCCCCTACCCCCCCAAAACTGAAACAGTTTTTTTCCGTGCTCAAATCAAAAGAAGGGGCAGAATCTGTTGCCTTAGTTGAATTAGTTAGTTACAAGTATTTATAAAGCGTCAACAAATTCCATAGCGCTGTACAATGGGAGAAACAGAATAACAAATATACATATATGTTACACACACTGAACAGAAGGAGGGAGGACCCTGCTCAAGAGCTTACAAACTAAGAGGAGAGGGGTGACACATTAGGTGAGGATGAATAGGGTATTTGAAGTTGCGGGTTGCATGAGGACTGTATGGGAAGATGGTGCAGGAAATGACAGTGGGGGCTCATGGAGTGAGCGGATAGGCTTCTCTATAGTAATGCATTTTCAGAGACTTCTTGAAGGACTGGAGAGATGGGTGAGTCTGATGTTGCGGGGGAGGGAGTTCCATATAAAGGGTGCAGCTCGGGAGAAGTCTTGAAGCTGAGTCTGGCATAGGCGTTCATTACAGACTGCAGAGGCAGAATCTGGGATCTCTTAAGTCCAGAGAGAAGGAGGTTACAGTAGTCGAGGCGGGTGATAAGAGCTTGGATGAGCATTTTAGTAGAGTCTGGATTAAGAAAGGGATGGATGCGTGCAATGTTTTTTTAGGTGGAAGTAGCACGATTTGGTTAGAGACTGTGAGGAGTAATGGATAGATTGGAGTCCAAGAGGACCCTGAGTCAATGGAGCTTGAGAGGTAGAAGTAATGGTGACACCATTCACCTGAAGAGAAATTGGCGCAGGAATGGAGGTTTCAGAGGGAGGGAAGATGAGAAGTTCAGTTTTAGAGAGGTTGAGCTTTAGGAAATGGGAAGTCATCCAGATGGAGACAACTGATAGGCAGGCTGTAACATGGTCCAACACCGGAGGAGAGAGATCGAGAGACGAAAGGTAGATTTGGGTGTCATCAGCATAGAGGTGATATTGGAATCCATAGGAAGAGATGAGGTTGTCCAAAGAGGCAGTATAGATCGAGAAGAGTAGGGGACCCAGAACAGAACCTTAAGGTACCCCAACTGAAAGAGGAGCTGGTGGTGAAGAGACACCAGTGAAGGAGACACTGAAGGAGTGAAAAGAGACAGGAAGAGGACCAGGAGTGAGTGATGTCACTGAGGCCAAGTTGACTCAGCGTGAGGAGCTGGAGAGGGTGATCAGTGTTGAATGCAGCGGAAAGGTCAAGAAGCATAAGGACGGAGAAGTGACCTTTGGTTTCAGCGGTAGCTAAATCATTAGTTACCTTGGTCAGAGCAGTCTCACTAGATTGTTAGGAGCGAAAGCTAGACTGGTGCGGATCAAGTAGAGAGTTAGCAGCAAGAAAATTATTGAGCTGGTTATGGACCAGATGTTCTAAGATTTTGGAGGCTAAGGGGAGCAGAGAGATGGGACAGTAGTTCAAGAGGGAGGTAAGATCAAGAGATGGCTTTTTTGGAATAGGGGTGATCAAAGCACGTTTGAATACAGAGGGGAAGATTCCAGAGGAGAGGGAGAGGTTAAAATATGAGTCAAAGCAGGGACAGTAACTGGTAGGACAGGCCGAATAAGGTGTGAGGAGATGGGATCAAGTGGACAGGTGGTCGGGTAGGAGGACATAAGAAGTTCTGTTGCATCCTCCTCCAAGACTGTAGATAAGGAAGACATAGTAGAAAAGGGGGCAGGGAGTGAGGGAGTCAGTGGGGTAGAATGGTTAAAGGAGGAGGGCAGTGAATGCAGCTGCATTGTTTGTTTTATATGTAAAAGCATATATTGCCTCTGCTGTAGAACAGAAAAAAAATATTTTGCATTTACTTTTTTCATTTTTTTTATTTTTACACATTACAATGATACCAAACATGACCATGTAAAGACTAGACTCTGACCTTTCCAATGACACCTCACTTAACCTTGTGTGCTGTATAATTCAGGGATGCAGGTTCCAAAGTCCTCCTGTCCCTCCTCACTGCAGCACCACGATCTAGGTTTTGACAAACAATGCATTGCTTCACCAGATACCACACTTGCTGGCAGTATGGTAAATGAGGTGAGATAGTGCAGCATCACTGTTCACTTTATAATTGTAAACTGAATAATAGTGCCGTGTTAGAAAAAAATAAGAAAATTATTTCAATATATATGTTATTAGTACATAAATCTAACCTGGTTATATTTGGTATTACTGGAAAGGCGATAAACTGACCTTTCCAATGATACCTCATATGTCCCTCTAGCCCTTAGGGCTCCAGAGATACAGTGGTCTAAATTATTGCAAATTCTAAAAAAAAAAAAAAAAAATTTTCACACAGAGCAAGGCGCCCCCTTGTGGCAGGCGCCTGTAGGCACATGCCTACTATGCCTAATGGTAAATTCATCCCTGATTATTATGTATCTTGTCAACAGGATGTCCGGGACTTTGGGATAACATAACATGTTGGGACCAAGCAAAGGTTGGAGAAACAGTAACTCAACAATGTCCAGTGGTGTTTCGTCACTTTTTTACTAAAGATGGTGAGTGTATGTATGCAACATCAAATAAAAGGCATATATAAATGAATATTCAAAAGCTGGCAATTGGCTCCTCAAATCACTATTAAATGATTCGGCCCCGGTGCAACCTCCACAGAAGATACAGTGTCAAAAAACAGGGCACTTACGGTTCTTCACATAAAATTCCAATCTGTATTGTAAATTCAATTTTTTGGCTCGTTTGAGCCTTTATCAAGGTATCTTGATAAAGACTCTACCGAGCTGAAACGTTGTTGAATGTACAATGGTTAACAGCGTTTCAGCTCGTTCGAGCCTTTATCAAGACACCTTGAAAAAGTCTCGAACGAGCCAAAAAAATTGATGAATTTGCAATACAGATTGGACTTTTATGTGAAGAACCGTAAGTGCCCTGTTTGTTGAAATAATATACAGTCAGGTCCAAAAATATTGGGACATCGACACAATTCTAACATCTTTGCTCTATACACCACCCCAATGGAGTTGGAATGAAACAAACACAATGTGCTTTAACTGCAGACTGTCAGCTTTAATTTGATGGTATGTACAGCCAACTCAGGTGAACGGTGTAGGACTTACAGCAGTTTGCAGATGTGCCTCCCACTTGTTAAGGGACCAAAGGTAATGGGATAGAATAATAATCATAAATCAAACTTTCCCTTCTTAATACTTGGTTGCAAATCCTTTGCAGTCAATCACAGCCTGAAGTCTGGAACGCATAGACATCACCAGACGCTGGGTTTCATCCCTGGTGATGCTCTGCCAGGCCTCTACTGCAACTGTCTTCAGTTCCTGCTTGTTCTTGGGGCATTTTCCCTTCAGTTTTGTCTTCCGCAAGTGAAATGCATGCTCAATGGGATTCAGGTCAGGTGATTGACTTGGCCATTGCATAACATTCCACTTCTGTCCCTTCAAAAACTCTTTGGTTGCTTTTGCAGTATGCTTTGGGTCATTGTCCATCTGCACTGTGAAGCGCTGTCCAATGAGTTCTGCAGCATTTGGCTGAATGTGAGCAGATAATATTGCCCGAAACACTTCAGAATTCATCCTGCTACTTTTGTCAGCAGTCACATCATCAATAAATACAAGAGAACCACTTCCATTGGAGCCATACATGCCCACGCCATGACACTACCACCACCATGCTTCACTGATGAGGTGGTATGCTTAGGATCATGAGCAGTCCCTTTCCTTCTCCATACTCTTCTCTTCACATCACTTTGGTACAAGTTGATCTTGGTCTCATCTGTCCGTAGGATCTTGTTCCAGAACTGTGAAGGCTTTGTTAGGTGTTGTTTGGCAACTCTAATCTGGCCTTCCTGTTTTTGAGGCTCACCAAAGGTTTACATCTTGTGGTGAACCCTCTGTATTCACTCTGGTGAAGTCTTCTCTTGATTGTTGACTTTGACACACATACACCTACCTCCTGGAGAGTGTTCTTGATCTGGCCAACTGTTGTGAAGGGTATTTTCTTCACCAGGGAAAGAATTCTTCGGTCATCCACCACAGTTTTTTCCATGGTCTCCCGGGTCTTTTGGTGTTGCTGAGCTCACCGGTGCGTTCCTTCTTTTTGAGGATGTTCCAAACAGTTGTTTTGGCCACGCCTAATGTTCTTGCTATCTCTCTGATGGGTTTGTTTTGTTTCTTCAGCCTAATGATGGCTTGCTTCACTGATAGTGACAGCTCTTTGGTTCTGATCTTGAGAGTTGACAGCAACAGATTCCAAATGCAAATAGCACCCTTGAAATGAACTCTGGGCCTTTTATCTGCACATTTTAATTGGGGTAATGAGGGAATATCACACACCTGGCCATGGAACAGCTGAGAAGTCAATTGTCCCATTACTTTTGGTCCCTTAACAAGTGGGAGGCACATCTGCAAACTGCTGTAAGTCCTACACCGTTCACCTGAGTTGGCTGTACATACCCTCAAATTAAAGCTGACAGTCTGCAGTTAAAGCACATTCTGTTTGTTTCATTCCAACTCCATTGTGGTGGTGTATAGAGCCAAAGATGTTAGAATTGTGTCGATGTCCCAATATTTCTGGACCTGACTGTATATCAATGATAAAGGCCCTATGTTGGGCCAAAACGTCGGTCTGATTTTTAATGCATCTTTGATTAAAAACTGATTTTTTTTTTTACAAGACCCTTAGTGCATTCTATATGGTTTTGGTATATATGCTGTTGGATTTAAAATATATTTTGCATTCTTTGAATGGTGTGCTGGTACTTGGTAGCTTTATATATATATATATATATAAATCCAAATAGCTCTATGGATGCATTCAGGGTGTTAAATAAAACAATAAATCTTGATTTAAGCTACATTATAAAGAACCGACATTTCAGCTCACGTGGCTTGTTTTTAATGTAGTTTAAATAAAGATTAATTGCTTTATTTAGGACCCTGACATTATGCATCCATAGATTTATACATTTTTTTTATTATTATTTAAGCACCAGGGCGGTAACCCATTCAGGACACCTAAGGAGCAGGCTTTTCTCACTATATGGGCTCTACAAATTGTCATTCACACCTTATTAATTACAGACTTTCCAAGTAATAAAAGAGATTAATCATTGGAAATAATATTACTAGAATCAAAGCCTTAGAAATCATTGAAGGGGTTTCATTCCATCACACAGGTTTCCATTTCATATCTGTATTGGCAATGTGATAGAATTTATGTGCTGGATTATTACATATTGAGCTTGGCTCACCGAGGACATTTCATTTCATGTCCAGAAAATAACATTTACCCTGAACAAACTGTGGGTGATGACGGAAATGCCTGTCAACCTCACAGACCTACATCTCCCAAAGGTCTCCTTCCATCACTAGGAACCATATTTTAGATTATGTGTCCTTCATAACCAAACAATGTTACCCATCACCATAAGAGGCATTGCCTTCGAAACAAGGTTGGTTTTGGCAATTATCGAAGTGGAATACATTGATCGTTCTTGAAAGACTCACTTTGCGACTTTTATGTCCTCAGGAAATATCAGCAGAAGGTGCACGAGGAGAGGTTGGACGGACGTATATCCACATGTCGCTGATTCTTGTGGATTCAATGAGAACAGTACGGTAACAGTCCATAAGGTAGGTCTGTCAACCCTACGGTTATGAAGAATGTTTTAAGTGATCTCTGCAGAAGTTTATTTTATGGCTCCATTGGTATTGTGTGTGTGTTTAATGGCTCCATTGGTGTTGTGTGTGTGTGTGTGTATAATGGCTCCATTGGTGTTGTGTGTGTGTGTGTGTGTGTGTGTGTGTGTGTTTAATGGCTCCATTGGTATTGTGTGTGTGTGTTTAATGGCACCATTGGTGTTGTGTGTGTGTGTTTAATGGCTCCATTGGTGTTGTGTGTGTGTGTTTAATGGCTCCATTGGTGTTGTCAGGGTAATTCAAAGAGAATCGAAAAGTCACCGCACGTTCGGTGACTTTTCGTTCTCTTCAATTCGGTTCGTTTTGCTGATCCCATTTCGGTGACCCTGCTGTGTATTCAGCAAGCACCACAGGGTCCCCGAACTGCAGGGAAAGGCTGCCGCAAACCCGACGAAAACTAACCGCAAAACCCAGCGAATGCACGCCGAAAACCCGCAAAAACATCTGGATTAACCCACCGTCAACCACGGAAAAACCCGAGCAGGAGCCGATCACCCGCAGCGAAGCCGCCGGAAAAAGCCGAGAAAGCCGAGACGCAGACAGAGTGAAGTGAATAAATTAGGAAAACAGTTTGCTTTGAATGATTGAAAAGTGAAACGCTGTTTGCAAAGAAACTACTGACCAAAAATGGCTGAAATTTACATATGATCCAAGGAATGATAATAAAAAGGGCTGTTACAGAAAAAATAAGTAAACTTAAAAAAAATCTAGAAAAATGCTTAAAATATCCTAAAAAAATCTATAAATAAAGAGACTCTTTACTGCAGAATTTTATAATAAACGGTTTATTAGATATTGAATTAAAACGGGAATATCTTTAACATTGAAGCCTATGGGATTCTCCTGAATAAATTTGCCGAATTAAACCACTGAATGGCAGGGCATTAGGGGAACCTTTCACTGCTGGTTTTTGTTCTCTGAATAGCCGAAGCAGTGCTTTTTTATGGGGATTCACTGCCCTCGAACAGGCACCGAACAGGCAGCGAATGTGCAGGCAATTCGTCAGGATTTGGCGAATTGCCTGCTCTCTGGATAGCCGAATGGCCAAGAAAGGTAACCGAACCCTGATTTTCAGCGTTCGGTTACCTTTCTCAAGCAATTCGGAGCTCTTTGAATTACCCTGTGTGTGTGTGTTTTATGGCTCCATTGGTATTGTGTGTTTTGCTCCATTGGTAGTGTGTGTGTGTGTGTGTGTGTGTGTGTGTGTGTGTGTGTGTGTGTGTGTTTTACGGTTTAACAGAGGGATCAAAGAGAAACAATCAAGTTTGAAATCAATGTATCAAAATCTGCAAATTATTCTTTATATTCCCCTGGATTCAGGACACATGTTTCCATCCTGCGAACGGATTCCAATATTGCTTTGCGCGTCATCCTTTTTAATAATAAGAATTTTTGCAGTGGTTTGTGGATGAGACATCGTATTGTATTGACATCAGGGTGATTGCAGAGATTAAAGGGCCGCTACCACCAAAAAAATGAAATGTCCTTATTGTGTTTATTTGATGTTGCTGCTGATATCTTACATGTGTTTTGTTTTTCTCTTGTTTAGTTAAAATATTTTCCTCTATATGTGTCACTGGGTGCATCCATTGTGTGATATTTTCCTCTATATGTGTCACTGGGTGCATCCATTGTGTGATATTTTCCTCTATATGTGTCACTGGGTGCATCCATTGTGTGATATTTTCCTCTATATGTGTCACTGGGTGCATCCATTGTGTGATATTTTCCTCTATCTGTTTCACTGGGCGCATCCATTGTGTGATATTTTCCTCTATACAGTTGTGTTCAAAATTATTCAACCCCCACTGAAATTGAGTGTTTTGGCCAGTTTGACATTGATTTTGATCATTCAGTCATCTTGCTTACAATTAAATCAAAGAGGCACGTGTAGGTCAGACAAATATAACATAACATTTATAATGAAATAAGCACAAATGTCTTTTCTGTGCTCACATCATTATCAGTTTTATTCAACCCCCAAGTGACATTCAATCTTAGTACTTAGTACAACATCCTTTTACAGTTATAACAGCTTTTAAACGTGAAGCATAGCTTGACACAAGTGTCTTGCAGCGATCTACGGGTATCTTCGCCCATTCGTCATGGGCAAAAGCCTCCAGTTCAGTCACATTCTTAGGCTTGCGCACTGCAACTGCTTTCTTTAAGTCCCACCAGAGGTTCCCAATCGGATTTAAGTCAGGTGACTGCGATGGCCACTCCAAAATGTTCCAGCCTTTAATCTGCAACCATGCTCTAGTGGACTTGGAGGTATGCTTGGGATCATTGTCCTGAAAGGTCCAACATCTCCCAAGCCTCAGGTTTGTGACGGACTGCATCACATTGTCATCCAATATCTCCTGGTACTGAAGAGAATTCATGGTACCTTGCACACGCTGAAGCTTCCCTGTACCTGCAGAAGCAAAACAGCACCAAAGCATGATTGACCCCCCGCCATGCTTCACAGTAGGCAAGGTGTTCTTTTCTTCATAGGCCTTGTTCTTCCTCCTCCAAACATAGCGTTGATCCATGGCCCAAACAGTTCTAATTTTGTTTCATCAGTCCACAGAACACTATCCAAAACTTCTGTGGTTTGTCCACATGACTTTTGGCATACTGCAGTCGACTCTTCTTATTCTTTGGAGACAGCAAGGGGTGCGCCTGGGAGTTCTGGCATGGAGGCCTTCATTACGCAGTGTGCGCCGTATTGTCTGAGCTGAAACTTCAGTACCCACATCTGACAAATCTTTTCTCAGTTCCTCAGCAGTCACACGGGGACTTTTCTCCACTCTACGCTTCAGGTAACGCACAGCAGTCAAAGTCAGCATCTTCTTTCTGCCACGACCAGGTAGCGTTTCAACAGTGCCCTTTGCCTTGAATTTGCGAATGATGCTTCCTATGGTCTCTCTTGGTATGTTTAACATCTTTGCAATCTTCTTATAGCCATTGCCCTTCCTGTGAAGAGTAATCACCTCTTCTCTTGTCTTCCTGGACCATTCTCTTGACTTCACCATGTTTGTAACCACACCAGTAAATGTCTAGAAGGAGCTGAGTATCACAGTCATTTTAAAGCTGCCTAATTGGTGCTTATTATGCTTTATTGCTGCTCCGTGACATCTACAGGTGTTTTCAATACCTGATTGAAAACACTTGAATGAACCTCTGTTCTTCAGAGTGGTAGTCTTTAAGGGGTTGAATAATTGTGTCAATGAAGAATTCACAAAAGAAACATTTACTACTGTATTACAAAACCAATTGATGTCATTTTAGCTGCATATGGTTCTTTAAAAAGTCCTTGTAGGATTTCATTCTGAATACAATTACAAATGTACACTAATTCCCTAAAACCTTTTACAGCATTGGGGGTTGAATAATTTTGAACACAACTGTACGTGTCACTGGTGCATCCATTGTGTGATATTTTCCTCTATATGTGTCACTGGGTGCATCCATTGTGTGATATTTTCCTCTATATGTGTCACTGGGTGCATCCATTGTGTGATATTTTCCTCTATGTGTCACTGGGTGCATCCACTGTGTGATAATTTGTGTTGTAAACTGCCCTCCAGTATCTTTCCATCACTTGCTCCTCACTGCATGGCTTTGACCATAGAATGGAGTCTATGGGTCGATCACTGTCACAAATCTTATTGTATTGTGTGGGATGTATTCAAAGGACATCACCAGGGGGTATATTAAAATAATTTTACGCTCCCTGTTTTATCTCAATCAGCTGCCATACCTTATCTCGAGTAAGCTGAAGAACAATAGCCTCCTGCAGACTTATCTAAACATTTTCTCCACCATCTCATTAAACTGTTAACGACTGTAGATTAGATAAACCACAGAAAAAGAAAAAGCTTTGGTAAATGTTGTGTCATGGGACAAAATCAACAAAATGGTAGGGAGATGAAAAAACAAATTTTATTTTTTCTTAATACATGTAATTACTTCAAACAAAGAAAAAAAACCTAAGCATGTGTTTTAGTTTGTAATGCTCAAGTAATCTAGTTACATCTTATGTAAGTGATACTGTTCCTTTAAGCACCTTATCATAATATACGCACTGCCTGACCAAAAAAGCAGTTCCCAACTAGATGTGACTAAGCCAATAGGTGCTCGCCTTCCATTGGATAATTACTGCAGCGATTAATATGTTTCCGCATAAAATGAGGTCATGTGACATCCTGAATATACTGAATGAGCAGGTTTTTCCATCAATGGGTTTTTCTCCCCTGATGGCACAGCGGGCATATTCCAAGATGGCAATGCCAGGATTCATCGGGCTCAAATTGTGCAAGAGTGGTTGAGGGAGCATGAGACATCATTTTCACACATGGATTGGCCACCGCACAGTCCAGACCTTAACCCCATTGAGGTTAATCTTTGGGATAATGTGCTGGAGAAGACTTTACGCAGCGCTGCGACTCTCCCATCATCAATACAAGATCTTGGCCACAAATTAATGCCGCTCTGGATGCAAATAAATGCTGTGACATTACATGAGCTTATCGACACGATGCCACGGCGAATGTGTAACGCAATCACAGCAAAAGGTGACCCAAACACATATTATAGTGTGTGAATTTTTTTTCGGTCTGGCAGAGTTTTTGCACGTTTCTGAATGCCATTGCACAGTTCTGAGCAGACGTGCTGCTTTATAAGCACTATACGTGTCGCTTTATAAGCACTATACGTGTCAGGTGCATCTTTAATTGATTTTTTAAGCACCTTTCTTACTTTGCTTTTTGTTTTTCAATGACATGTATAATTATTTAAAATAATACAATGATACCCGTGCCCTAAGGGGGTTAATAACCTTAACGGAAAAAGTACTGAGACTGCCCTTCAATATCACAACATCAGTTCTGTTTTTTATGTAAAATATAGGGATTGTGGAGACAGCATTAATAATCCCGTTTTCTGGAGGTTTTCAACCTAAAGATCAAGGTACAACCAGCTTATGAATAAATACATATAAATAAAGTGGAATGATATACATAAACACATGTTAATATGTAGACACTGCATTAAATACAAAGATAACATGAAAGATTTACAGGTATATGTATACAGTATAGATATGAGGTTTATATGGGATATATAGATAGATATGGATATTTATATACAGGGTTATTCAAAGAGAATCAAAAAGCCACCGCACGTTCGTTGCCCTTTCATTCTCTTCAATTCGGTTCGATTCGGCGATCCCATTTTGGTGACCCTGCGGTGTATTCAGCAAACACCACAGGGCCGTCGTAATGCAGGGAAAAGTCGCCGCAAACCAGCCGAAAACTCACCACAAAACGAGGGCGAACGCACACTTAAACCTGAAAAAACATCTGGATTAACCCACCAATAAAAACCCGAGCAGGAGCCGATCACCCGCAGCGCAGCCACCAGAAAAAGCCGACACCGCAGACGAATGCAGTGAATAAATTATAAAAAAAACAGTTTGCTTGAATGTGTGAAAAGTGAAACGCTGTTTGCAAAGAAACTACTGAGCGAAAATGTCTGAATTTGCATATGATCCAATGAATGATAATAAAAAGGGCTGTTAGAGAAAAAATAAGTAAAATTTAAAAAATTTTTTTTAAAAAATACCTAAAAGTGCTTAAAATATGCTAAAAAAATCTATAAATAAAGAGACTCTTTACTGCAGAATTTTATAATGAACGGTTTATTAGATATTGAATTGAAACGGGAATATTTTTAACATTGAAGCCTATGGGATTCGCCTGAATAAACCTGCCGAATGAAACCACCGAATGGCAGGGCATTTCGGGAACCTTTCACTGCTGGTTTGTGTTCTCTGAATAGACGAAGCATTGCTTCTCTATGGGGATTTCACTGCCCTCGAACAGGCACCGAACAGGCACAGTATGTGCAGGCAATTCGCCAGGATTTGGTGAATTGCCTGCTCTCTGAATAGCCGAATGGCCAGGAAAGGTAACCGTACGCTGAATTTCAGCGTTCGGTTACCTTTCTCCAGCAATTCGGATCTCTTTTAATAACCCGGATAGTATTGATGGATGGATAGATACATTTTAGCTGGACAGGTACAGTATATTTAGTGTCACACGGGGGCGCTATAGCGCGGTCCTCTAGGGAAAATTATGGTACAAAACGTCCTTTAAATGGTGAAATACTCCAGCTTTTATTTCAGCATCCCAGAAATCAAATAAACAGAACATTCAGACCAACCTGTGGTTCAGTATTCCTCTCCCATCTCAGGAATAGGGATGAGCCGAACACTCCCCGAGTTCGGTTCGAGCCCGAACCCGAACTTCCCATTTATTCAGGACCGAACCCGAACCCGAACTCCCATGTAAGTCAATGGGGCTGAAAAATCGGTTTTTTAGAGTGCCCTCCAAGAGGGCATATATGGTACATATTTGCCATAAAAGGTGTATGGGGGTCCGGGTAGAGCCCTGGGGGACTGGAAACAAGGACAAAAAGTTTTAAAAAAAACGTTTTTAAAGGGACAGCAAGTTTTCCATGAAATAAGGGTTAAAAATAAAAACGAGGGGGGCGTGGCTGGCTCTGCATGGAAGCAGACGTGTTTTTCTGGAGCTCTGAGGTATTCTCCTGTTACCGGGAGTTTTTTTGACTGTTTTTTTTTGAAATCGCTCACAAGAAGAGACCCTGCGCAGCTGGCCATTACGGGGATTGCTCCGTGGCCCGTTTTACCCCCCCTCCGGAGCACAGCTGAGGTTTTTTGAGGTTTTTCCCCGGCGGCACTGAGTGCCGTCGGCCATTTTGAGGCCTATTTCCTCACTCCTGGACGCCACGTTCTTCCTGAGGTCCCCTTCCGTGTATTACACCCCTGATGGGGAACTGTCGATCGCAGACTGTGGGGATGGAGGGCCCCCATCCTCCGGCCGTGCCTGCTGTCCCCCCTGGGGGAGGACGGAGACGCATCAGGAGGGATGCCGCATGGAACACCCCCCGCCTGCCTGTGGTATGGAGGCCTTGTTTGCAGCTTTCGAGGCCTGCCTCGAGCAAATACCGGGAGATGAAGAAAGTCCACTTACCCAGGGTTCGTGGAGGCGGCTGATGGAGGTGATGGACGTGGGTCGGGAGCCTGGAGGCCTAACGGAGGAGAAGTCGAGGGAGGCTGAACCTGGTCTGAACGGCGTCGCCGACCCCCAGAGAGGTGACTCGATTTGGCCCTGCGTACGGCGCCTGCCTTCGGTGTGTCGGAGAGGGAGCGGATCTGCTGAGGCCAATACGGGTGCTGCCGCGGACGGTGGAGGATTTGGAGAGGACGATGACACGGAAGAAACGAGGGGAGCTACAGTGGCGCCCTGCGACCTACGACGGAGGCCTGTTGCTGCTGGCCTGCCTGGGATTGCCCCCCTACGGAGGCCTACGGAGCCGGGGGTTTCCAGGTCGGTGGAGGTATCGTCACGTGTGCTATGGATGTCGGCTCTCTGCGAGGCGGCTGATGCAGGCGGCTCTGTGTTCTGGTGGCGGGACGTGCAGGGAGCCCTCTGCGGATGGGCTAGAGCTGAAGGGACGCTTGGATCCGCTCCATGGCGTGACACGGGCTGAGGGATTCCTGCCTTTTCTGCTACCGTCTGCCTGCTTGACCCAATACTGGACTACACCGGACTGTTCTTTGCCCCAGGCTCTCCATGTCCCCCCTTTTACGTTGAAACTTAAGCTCTATAATTTTCTCGCGAGTCCCTCTCTCCCTCGCTGCACCTTCAGTCAACTTTTGAATTTTGAGTTTTTAGATTGCACTGTGTACCTGTCTGTGGTGGCCCGGCCTCCTATGCTGGACACCAGCTGACTGTGTTAATTTGCTTGCTTCAAGACCACATTGAACTCTGACGACCATCCCCTCCATGATGTTTTTTTTTTTTTTTTTTTATTATTTTCTCTTTCCCTGCCTTTCTTCCACTGCACCCAATGACTCTACCACTCTGAGATTACCCAATGTTTTGGTCTTTACGCCGAGTATTTTCTACCCCCGATGTCTCAACTTATACGTTTCTAAGTATTTGATCTATGACCCTCCCCCTACCCTTATATATGTGTACTATTATCAGATGAGACCCCCCTATCTGGGGATGTTTATTTAATTTTTTTTTTTTTTAATTTTTTTTTTTTTTTTCTTCTCTTCTTTTTCTTCTTTCTCTCTCTCATGTGATTCCTCAAAGGCTTGCACTGCAACAGATGGTGTATCCATTCCCCTCACCCCCCTTCCCCCTCCTTTTTTTTTTTTTTTTTTTTTATGGCATTACTGGGCTGCCTGAGGCGTGCCACCATGACTTAGCGTTATGATTGGCCCTTAGGGTCCTGGGCCCCGTGACATTGTCCCTCCATGGCCTCCTTCAGGAGCGTGCCAGGAGCGTCACGGCAATGGCCTTTGCCATTTTTCACACCCCCCCCCCCCTTTTTTTTTTTTTTTTCTTCTCTGTTATTTGGATCACCATCTTTTTGATAGCGTTGTGAACATAATTCCTTGTGATGATGCAATGTTTCCTGCTGACAAAATAATTTTTGATTTCTATTTCGATGAGACCCCCCTCTTTGGGGATGTTTATCTGCGTTGATTTCCTGCTGACTAGCCTGCTGTGGCCCTGCGCGGCCGTTTACTGTTTGTTGTATTGATGACACTGTTACAAAATAAAAATTTGAAACATAAAAAAAAAAATAAAAACGAAACATTCCTTCAAATATCGTGCCTAGGAGGTCCCCATAACCTGCCCGTGAAGTGGCGGATTTCTAGGATGTATAGAAACACTTAAAAACAAAAAAATGACGTTTCATATGATGGTAAATCTTTTCCTTTAATCTATCCATAAACAACTGCTTGGGGCGGCAGCCTGTATGAAAAGATATTTTAGGACGCGCAGAAAAAGTTTACAGGGTTATCCAAAGAGATTCGAATTGCTTGAGAAAGGTAACCGAACGCTGAAAATCAGGGTTCGGTTACCTTTCCTGGCCATTCGGCTATCCAGAGAGCAGGCAATTCGCCAAATCCTGTCGAATTGCCTGAACATACGGTGCCTGTTCGGTCCCTGTTCGAGGGCAGTGAAATCCCCATCAAAAAGCAATGCTTCGGCTATTCAGAGAACACAAACCAGCAGTGAAAGGTTCCCCTAATGCCCTGCCATTCGGTGGTTTAATTAGGCAAATTTATTCAGGAGAATCCCATAGACTTCAATGTTAAAAATATTCCCGTTTTAATTCAATATCTAATAAACCGTTCATTATAAAATTCTGCAGCAAAAAGTCTCTTTATTTATAGATTTTTTAGGATACTTTAAGCATTTTTCTGAATTTTTTAAAAAAAAAAATTAAAAGTCCGATTTTTTTTTTTTTTTTTTCAGTTTGCTTATTTTTTTTGTAACAGCCCTCTTTATTATCATTCCCTGGACCTCCTGTGAAAATTTCAGACATTTTCGCTCAGTAGTTTCTTTGCAAACAGCGTTTCTTTTTCCCAGATTCATACAAATGGTTTTTCTAATTTATTCACTGCCTCCTCTACGTCACAGCTGCTTCGGCTCTGTGTGATTCGGCTCCTTTTCGGCTCCTGTTCGGCACCTCTTCGAAGGTTAATCCAGATGTTTTTGCTTGTTTTCATAGTGCATTCGGTTAGTTTTCGTCGGGTTTGCGGCAGCTTTTCCCTGCAATTCGGGGACCCTGTGGTGTTTGCTGAATACACCGCAGGGTCACCGAAATGGGATCGGCAAAAGGAACCGAATTGAAGAGAACGAAAAGTCACCGAACGTGCGGTGACTTTTCGAATCTCTTTGGATAACCCTGTTAGTGTTTTTTTTGGCTAAATTATTGTGAAACTTATACAGGCTTTGGATGAAAGTAACAATAGGTGCTTTAAAATTGGGCTTTTAGCGTCGGCAACAGTGCCGTCACACCGTAACCCCTCTGAGGATATGAATCTGATACAGGCGTCAATGGCAGTGCACCCAGATATTGTGCCTTTAGTGCCAGGCATGTAAGTACTATCATACAGTAACCCCTCTGTGGTATTGTGGAAGAGTGCAGGGGTGGACCATGCGGTCCTATATTGAAAAGAT
This sequence comes from Leptobrachium leishanense, assembly GCA_009667805.1. Taxonomy (NCBI): domain Eukaryota; kingdom Metazoa; phylum Chordata; class Amphibia; order Anura; family Megophryidae; genus Leptobrachium; species Leptobrachium leishanense. The sequence continues at coordinate 51,552 of RXON01003252.1, forward strand.
ATGAATCTGGGAATGGGCGTCAGTGCACCCAGATATTGTGCCTTTAATGCCAGGCCATCAAGTATCATCATACAGTAACCCCTCTGTGGTATTGTGGAAGAGTGCAGGGGTGGACCATGTGGTCCTATATTGAAAAGTTTTTGATCTGGTGGTAATGGGCGTCAGTGCACCCAGATATTGTGCCTTTAGTGCCAGGCCATCAAGTATCATCATACAGTAACCCCTCTGTGGTATTGTGGAAGAGTGCAGGGGTGGACCATGTGGTCCTATATTGAAAAGTTTTTTGTTTTTTTTAATGGGCGTCAGTGCAGCCAGATATTGTGCCTTTCATGGCAGCAAGTGCCTTCACACCGTAACCCTTTTGTGGTATTGTGGAGAGTTCAGTGCTGGAGGTTTTTGTGAATGCAGAAGAGGACATCCCCGATCTATTCCATTACTTCAGCATAGGGGATTGATAGCTGCTGATCCAGGACTGATTCATTTTTATAAATGTCAGCCGGTCTACAGAGTCGGTGGACAGACGCACTCTTTTGTCTGTGACAAAACCTCCAGCGGCACTGAACGTCCTTTCGGAAAGCACGCTAGATGAAGGGCAACCTAGTAGCTGTATAGCATATTGGCTAAGTTCTGGCCAGTGATCCATCTCAACACCCAGTAAGCCAGAGGATCATCTGCTGGAAAGGTATCCAGGTCTGCCTTGCCCCTAGGTAGTCCTGCACCATATGGTGAAGACGCTGGCAATGGGTGCCTACATTTGACGTCCTGGGCGTCGAGGACTAAAAAATTTAAAAATGCATCAGTCAAGGGCCCTGGCCTTCACCGCTTTTCCTCTGATCACCTGCAGCCTCAGAAGCACGTGTGTCAGCACTTGGTAATCTAACAGTGCCTGGAAAGGTGTTACACAAGTTTCGCTTTAGAGCATCCTCAAGTTTTGTCATCCTGTGCTCCCTCTGTGCGGGCAGGATGAGCTCTGCAACTTTCCCCTTGTATCGTGGATCAAGAAGGGTTGCCAACCAGTAATGATCCCTCTCCTTGATAGCACGAATCCTGGGGTCCTTTAGCAGGCTTTGCATCATTAGGGAGTCCATGCAGCATAGGTTGGAGGTGGCATTAGCTGCCGAGTCTTCCTGGTCAATGAGGATGACCGTATCGTGCACTTCCTCCTCGCAGCCACGCACAAGCCCTCCTGTTTCTGGGCACACAAAACCCTGCCTTGAGGAATCCCCACCTTCAATGCCCCCACTACTTAAATAGTCCTCCTCCTCCTCATCCTCCTCCTGTCTGATCTGAGTAGGACCCGCTGGAATGCTGTCTGCGGAAAGACTGGGGCCTTGAGAGCTAGGGAAGGCCTCCTCTTCCTCCCGCTGCTCTGCCTCTAGAGCCACATCTATAATTCCCAGCAGAGTGTGCTCCAGCAGGAACACTAAAGGAATTGTGTCACTGATGCATGCACTGTCCCTGCTCACCATCCTCGTTGCCTCCTCAAATGGTTACAGTACAGTGCATGCATCCTTGATCATCAGCCACTGCGAGGGGGGAAAAAAAAAGTTGAACCTGAACCTGTCCTTGTGCCATACTCACACAGGTACTCGTTGATGGCCCTCTGCTGCTTGTGCAGACGCTGCAGCATTGCTAATGTCGAATTCCACCTGGTGGGCATGTCACAGATCAGACGGTTTGTGGGAAGGTGGAATTCTCTTTGAATTTCTCTGCCAGGCGAATGCTTGCTGGGAATGACCATCTGAAGTGGCTGCAGACTTTTCTGGCCTGGATGAGAAGCTCTGGCAGCCCTGGGTACTTGGTTAGGAAACGCTGTACCACCAGATTTAGGACGTGTGCTAGGCATGGTACATGCATCAATTTACCCTTGCGTTGGGCAGAGAGAAGGTTGCTGCAATTATCGCAGACGATCATTCCCAGCTCAAGCTGGTATGTGTTAACCATCTCTGCACCTGCCCCTGCAGAGCTGACAAAATTTCTGACCCGGTGTGGCTCCTGTCCCCTAAACAAACCAGCTCAAGCACAGTATGGCATCTTTTTGCTTGAGCCATTGCGTAGACCCTGTCAGGCGTGGGTTTAACTGGCACTTCGCCAGAGACAGAGAAGGAGGAGGAGGAGGAGGAAGAGGTGGTGGTGGTGGAGCAGACAGACCTCATACAAGCAGCTTTCTGGAGGCGTGGTGGATGAACAAGCTCCAGCACAGAGCCCCATCTTGGATCCCTCCCAGCTGCAATCAGAGTTACCCAGTGTGCCGTGAAGGAAATGTAACGACCCTGTCCATGCTTGCTGGACCACGTGTCTAAAGTGACATGCACCTTGCTGCTGACTGCCTTTCCCAATGACTGGATAACATTGTCTTCCACGTGCTGGTATAGTGCTGGAATGGCCTTGCGTGAAAAGTAATGGAGTTTTGGAACCTGCCAATGTGGTACAGCGCATTCAGCAAATTCACGGAAGGGAGCAGAGTCCAACAGCTGGAAAGGCAGCAAGCTGCAATGCGAGTAATTTTGCTAAACTGGCATTTAGACGCTGTGCTTGGGGATGGTTGGGACTATAATTTTTCTCTTTCACTGCAGCAGCTGCGGCAACGTAATCTGACTGCGTAAATCTTCAGCTACTGGGATGATGTCACATTGTGAGGAGGACCTGCTGGTACATCCATTACTGTAGCATCATCCCTGTCGGTGGAGGTTGTAGGCAATTACATGGCAGGACATACAGTGTGGGTAGAGACAGATGAGGAGGAGGAGGACCTACGCAAAGTTTTGCCCCAACGGGATGTGTGGCACTTGTTCATATGTCGCCTCAAGCACGTGGTACCCAAGTGTCCGGTTTTATCCCACGCTTCAGCCTCCTCTGACATAGATTACAAATAGCAACGGTGGGGTCTGCTGCACATTTCTTAAAGAACTCCCAGACAGCAGAGTTCCTGCATGTGTTCTTTGAGACAACAGCGCTCTGCCACGGAGCAGCTCTGACATGTGATGCCTTGGACTGGCTAGTGCTACGGTTGGTCACAGAGGATGTTGTGCCTCGTGTTTGCTGTGCCTCCTCCTCCTCCTCCTCCGCCTCCTCTTCACTTGATTCCTCAGTTCGATCTGGCACCCAGGTGGAGTCAGTGACTCATCATCAATGTCATCTTCACCCCTATCTCCTCGTCACTGGAGCCAACTTGGCAGTATACTGCAGCTGCTGGGGCAACATGAGTGCCAGTTATTTGTGTGTCATCACTGGCACCCCCTTCCTCTTGGTTGATTATACTCCTTGCTCAACCTCAGAGATTGAATCAGAGCACTGTACTTGCTGCGCATCCTCAGGCAGCATGTCACTCTCATTGTAGTCAAACAATTCAGCTGACTCCTCCGTGTGTGATAGCGAGGCTACGGCAGGAGTAGCTGTGGACATGGAGGCTGCATTAGATGCTTTGGCAGCTGAGGTGGACTGTAAAGCACTAGAAGCCTGGCTGGCAGAGGACTCGGAGGATGAGGATGGCCTGGTTAGCCAATCCACCAAGTCCTCTGTATGTTGCTGCTGCTTAAGACGGCCAGCACCAGTTAGAAAGGACAAGCGTGCCCCTGCAGAGGATGCACCACGTCCACCACGACCAGAGACACAGCCTCCCGACACAGGGGCTGCTTGCCCTCTTATCTGTGGCTGGGAGCGTCTGCCTGTCCTTTTTGTTCTTTCAGACATGGTGAGTGATATATAGATTAATATATACAGAACTCTGATTCAACTCTGGTATAAAGATTTAATTAACTCTGCTTTAACTCAGTGAGACACACTGATAGCTGGCAGCCAGTGACAAGAGACAGATCACCTCAATTCACAAATGTTTTAAATAAATTAGTGAGCCCCAAAATACAACGTGGTACTGTATGTATGATGAGACACAGATCACCTTAATTCCCAAGTGTTTTAAAGAAATTAGTGAGCCCCAAAATACAGCGTGGTACTTTTGTATGACGAGACACAGATCACCTTAATTCCCAAGTGTTTTAAAGAAATTAGTGAGCCCCAAAAAAGATTTGCTGGCACTTGTGACAAGACAGACCCAGAAAATCACCTCAATTCACAATGTTTTAAATAAAGTGTTAAACCCCAAAAAACTTGCTGGCACAGTGACAAGACACACATCACCTAAATTCCCTGATATTTGGTATAAATGAGACCCAAAAGATTTGCTGGCACAGTGTGACAAGACCCAGAAAATCACCTCAATACACAAATGTTTTAAATAAAGTTGTAAACCCCCAAAAAAATGTGGCACAGTGACAAGACACAGACCACCTAAATTCCCTGATATTTTCGAAATGAGACCCCCCCAGACCCCCCCCCAGTAGCCAGACCTTCCAGGCCAGTAACAACACACACAACTATCTCCTTTGAAATCTCCTCTGAAATGCGTTGCAGAAGCGCTGCGTTGAAACCTTATATAGTGCTGCTGAGGGACTTAGCTCTGTGAGCACATGATTTGGGCAAAATTTGCCCAATCAGGACTCTGAGCGGTGATTGGCATAGTGTTCAACCAGTCTTCAGACCTTTCAGGTGCAAGGCTGTAGCCATTACGAGCTTCAGGCAGTGGGAAAATGCATTGTGGTCCTTTTGGTCGAACACCGGCGAACACCCGGAAATGTTCGGATCGGCTCAAACAGACTAAGTTCGGGTCGAACCCCGCACCCGAAACCGAACAGCTCAAAGTAGACTCAGGAATAGCTCTAGCAGCCCCGGTGCTCATCAGTCACATTTCTAATCCATCTCTTCTAGTACCCTGGTCTCAAGCAGGAGTTATTTTAAGCCCTTAATTGCAGGGACACCTGCAGCAAAACAAAACACCTTCCCTCCTGGGGGTTATTGCCTAAACCTAAACAGAACTACAAGGGGAATACACAGTGCAATCCATGCACTACATCACATAGATGGATAGTTTTCAGATAGTAGATATGATCAAAGGTAAATATGGGATAGATAGATATAGATAGATATGAGGTAAATATGGGATAGATAGATATAGATAGATATAGATAGATATGAGGTAAATATGGGATAGATAGATATAGATAGATATAGATAGATATGAGGTAAATATGGGATAGATAGATATAGATAGATATGAGGTAAATATGGGATAGATAGATATAGATAGATATAGATAGATATGAGGTAAATATGGGATAGACAGACAGATGGAGATAGAGGGATGGATAGATAGAAAGATACAGTGCATATCGATTATAGATTTTCAGATTAATAAATAGATATACGTTGATAGACAGATTAAAATTATCGAGATATACAGTACAGATAGATAAATAGATTTACATATAGATGATAGAATAGACAGATAAAGATAAAACAATAAATTGAAAAATAGATACTATTTCTAGCAAGGTGTTAACCCATGCACGTCTAAGTCATTTTCCATCAAACCACTGCCAGGACCTAGTGGAATTATGGAAAATGGCTTTCCGTTGTATACAGTGTATATATTGATGAATCTCATAAAATAGAGGTTAGAGACAGTAAGCGTTGGGCTTGACCAAAGCTGACTTTTCAGTCAAAATGTTGTCATATTGTGGGTGACCTCCAATAAAATTGTCCCTTTGTGGCCTGAGCGCCTGGCCTCCCTTCTGTTGCTATTTTGCCGTCCTGGTTCACACTGGAGTCCATGAGCACTGGTCTGTTTATTGACTTTATCATCGTTCTGTTTGCGAACCCTCTTCTCTTGGCATTCGATTCAGACACCATAACTGGTGGAATGTCCCAGGCTTGATTTTCGGGCACTTAGAGGACGTGTAAGCCACTTGTTTTTGCCTCTGGAATTTTTTTATGTCGTTGATGTGGAACACGCCGCGTTTACTGAAAGAAGTAATTGGCTATATTATAATTTTTTATAGCCGTGTATTGGTATTCTGTGAAATGTCCCAGGATATCGCATGACCAGGAGATGGGTTTATTGCAGCTGTACGAAAGAAATAAAAAATGAAAGAGGGCTTAGCGCAAATAGGAGAGGGCACACTGAGCTCTGACTGATCTTCCATAAAAAAGTTGGCTCGCTTCGTAGCGTTGATCGGTGACTCACTCTTTCCACCCAAGCCGCGGTCTTGGAGTGCGTTTGCCAACCCGTTACAATCCCTCTGTTATTCAATGTTACTGCAGCAACCACATCATTTAGGGAGACTTAGCAGATCATGAATGCGTTTTCACTTTCAGTCTTGAAAGGCTTTTGATAAGTTAACATCAAACGGGAGGAATGATAAGTAATTGCCCCGCGTTTCATTTCCTAGTGATACTTTGTGTCTCTTGTGCGCATATATGTTTGTATCGTATTGCATCCCCTGCTTCGCATGATAATGTATCCACCCATCAACTACTCAATCTCCAGAACGATTATTATAACAGGAGGAACTCTGCTTTTCCACCACATTCCCCTTGAACGTTTCCATCAATCTTCATGAATATTTCTCCAGCTCTGCTTTCTAAACAAATCTTCTTTCACCCTCCAGCTATGTTTTATCACTGTGCGTCCATCTGCAGGCATCTACGTGGTCCGTTTATAATACCCAGGGTTGAAAACAGACTTAAAATCTTAAAGGAGCTGCCTTGGTTGCCATTTAATAATTCTTTGGCATCTGGCGTTGCTTCCTGGTGTCCATTCAAATAACACTTTGGTTCCTCTGCCTTTTGCACGGATTGGGATCAAAGTTATCATTCATTTGTGCACACCATGCACTTGGTCCTCCATATGGTTTGGAACTACCTTTCTTTCTTGAGTCTACCAGCCTAAAAAGTAGCTGAACATCAAGGGAGATGTAGTTCCGAAATATCTGGAAGGCCAAGGTTGCTGATCTTTGCACTACTAGGGTATTTTGATGAAACTCACACATTGGTTGTCTTACCCTCTCTAGGTTCCTTCAGTGTTTTCTGTTTTTTATGTTGAGCTTCTTGACGTATCTTGGCTATGGTGTTCTCTGGTTTCCTTGACGCTGACTTTGACAAATCTTTCTGGAATCCTGACTTTAGCTTGCATCTTCTTACCCATTTGGCCTAGTCTTCTGACCTATTCATGCTTTATTATTCTTATTATATTAATTTTGGTTCTCTTTACGAGTTCCTTGATGATTTCTAATGGTGTTTCTTTTAAAGAAGGTCACTATCCTCTGAATGCATCTCATCCAGGCACAGACTGACCGTAGGGTAAACCTGGCCAATTGGGATACGATGACCGTGAGCCATGGTCTGAGTCTGGTGACCCCCAAGTATCCTACCAGCTGGCCCATGTCAGGTCAGAGCTACCACCGTTCGTTATCTGCACAATTGAGATCTTCCCAATTTTAAATGAATCAGGATGGTGGATTTGTCAAAAGGAGAATGCAATGTAATCAGCTTCCACCCTACTCCATCAATCATCCAACCCAACCAGCCCATGCTCCCAGAAGATACAGAGGTCTAGTCTTGGCCTGCTCTCAGCTTATAGAATGCTACAGGGGCTCAGCAAAAGTCACCA